>KK117735.1:138984-160449 GCA_000611955.2 Stegodyphus mimosarum
GCATCTCAAAGATTTTCGACAAGAGCAAAACAAATGAATCCACAAATTATATCGATTCATTGTTTGTTACATAGACAAAATCTTGCTTCAAAAAAATTATCACCCGAATTATTTATCGTTTTGGATGAAATTGTTGCGGTGGTAAATTTTATCAAATCAAAAGCTCTTAACTGTAGAATTTTCCGCGAACTGTGTTTCGAATTTGGTGCAGAATACGAACATTTATTATATTATTCTGAAGTTAGATGGCTGTCCCGGGGCAAAGTTGTTCAAAGAGTATTATCATTGCGGACAGAAGTCGAATTTTTTTTTGAGAGAAAAGAAACACCCATTAGCATCTAAATTCTCCGAGTTGAAGTGGATTACTCAAGTTGCTTATTTGTCAGATATTTTATTTGAAATAAATAATCTAAATACGTCTATGCAAGGACGTAATCATACTATTATTGAATTAACTGAAAAAATTACATGTTTTAAAAATAAACTCAAATTATGGAGAAATAAGGTTGAAGTAAAGAAACTTGCTTCATTCCCGACTCTTAATTTACTTGTTGAAGACAATAATATTGATATCACAGATTTTGAAATACAGAAAATTATTATTAATCATTTAGAAAAACTAATAGCAGACTTTGATCGATATTTCCCTGCAGACGATGTTTTCAAATATAATTGGGTTCGAATGCCATTTACTTTTGATGTAAGTGATTTGCATGAGGAATTTGTTAATATTAATCAATTTCAAGAACAATTAATAGAAATACAAAGTGACCAAGCACTTCGATACAATTTCTACAAAAACGCTGAATCTTTATGTGCTTTCTGGTTAAAATTAAAAACCGAAAAGCCAATAATTGTTAAAGAAGCCCTAAAAGTATTATTGCCCTTTTCAACAACATATATGTGTGAGGCTGGTTTTTCGGCTCTGTGTGTAATCAAAAACAATTACCGGAACAAGTTAAATCCTGAAATAGATATAAGGTGCTCCTTGACAAGCATTCAACCGAGGTTTGAAGATCTTTCAAAATGTATTCAAGCACAAGGTTCTCATTAAAACTGAATGACTTGCATTTAAAATTTAAAAGACTTAACGTATGTATTGATATTTCTTTTTTTTAGGAATAAGTTAAAATGTCAATTATTTTCAAAAAGTTATAAATATATTTTAATTTGGTCAATAAAAATTATTAAAAACACTTGATTATTATTTAAATTTTCCTTGGATCGAAAAGTACTTTTGTTTATCTTTATTATTAAAAAATAAATAAAAAATTTGTAAGTCAAAAAAAATCATCATCGTAGGATTGAAGATTTTTTAAAAATACGATCTAAAATAAAGCAATGAAAAAATTGACTTTTTTTTGGGTCGCGACATGAACATATTTCTCAAATTTGGGTCGCGGCTTAAAAAGGTTAAGAACCACTGCTCTAGAGTAGTTCAGGGAGTCCTGATAAATCCCATGCATATTTATTTTCTTGGAGAGATCGCATTCTTTTTCTCTCGTATTTTAATTTGCTGTCCTGTAGGAGACAGGTACAGGTAGAAGTGAGCTGGATATCACAATTTCACCACTGGTCGTGCCAGGTGCCGCACTAACTGTGTAATTCCGCCCTAATTTTGACGGAGAACATCCGAGGGGGGGGGCGGTTCGAGGGTCTCCCACCTTCTTCCCCTACCGCCAACATCTCGAGAGGATTTTTCGCTTGTATTTTGAGTGTTCCCTTGCCGCACAGGCACTATGACTTTACAAACATCCATGCCTTCTTTGGGATTCGAGCCCAGGGCCATCTGTAAGTTAGCCAGTGCCACTATACTGTCTGGGAGGCATCCTCAAGAGACATACATTCAATAGTTTGTACCAATGGCAGTTTTATTAGTTCTTATTATGAATGTTGCGTTGGCAGCAGAATTTTCTGATATTTCCGCGCTGCAGTTATAATAAAGAACGCTCAAAAATTGATAAAGCATCACAGTCGAGCCTCGGCGAACTCCGAATGAAATTTTTAGCCCGAATTAATAATAGGACTGGTATAGTTCAAACATACCACGCCTACTAGTTGTGATTAGCTCTTCGAAATTATTTGCCCTTGATCACCTACAACTTACAATAATTCTAAAAAGTTAAATTGTCAGCATCTGTTGTTGCTCCTGAATGAATTGTTTCCTCAACAACTTAAATTAATATGCTATCTCCACTTGTAATATATATTTTTCAAATTACTTTTAGAAACTCATTGACCTCTGATCACAAATAATATGCCATTACTCCTCAAACTATAGTATAACTAACTCTTTATGCAAAGCTAAGAAGCTTACATAAATAACTAAAGATATCATACTGTCTTCTTTTGGATGATTAGGGGAATGAAAGAAACTTAATGAATTCTTGAAAAAGATTGCTAATGCCGTTTAAAAAATCTGATTACTTCTTATTTTGTAAGCATATTTCCATGCTTTACATAGAATCTTAAGCTTGAATATTAGTTAAGCAATGGGCCATGGCTCTTATAAATATATCAGCTGTAAAGGAAAACTATCGGACTCTCCGGGCGACAACTGTCAAGAAACTTTCAGAGGTGATCGAAGCATGTGAAGAAAATAACAGGTGCAAAGTATGGCATTTTGTAATTGCCCACAGCCCCCAGAACCGATTGCATAACGCGACGCACGAGTGTACAATATTTTCAGCCATAGACTGGCAAATATAATGCATCTATAAGTTACAAGGTCGTTAAAAAGCACATTACTGGCAGGCGGTATGCATCTCGTACGGCACTCACTACTGCTCAAGCAGTCTATTGCTTGACACAGCACAGGCATATTCGACCTTTTGAAAGTAATGCTGCATTGCAATAAGTATGCTATTCGATTAACGGCATGGCTTGCAATTTTCCAGTTATGCGCGAATATAAATGACGGAAGTGACGCAGAATACCCAGCAGACGAGATGATTTCAGCGTTCACTGATAATAGCTTTGTACGAAAGTTCGTTATCAGAAGGGGAAAAAAATCCTTAGCTGCTATTACCTGAAAATACCAGACAACACCGTACAAATAACAACGAATATCACGCTCTTGAGAGAAGGATACAGTGGAACACAAAATGGTTTGAATTCGCCAGCACATCTACATCGAATTCAGAAAGCGCGTAACATGGGCATCGCAATTCACTTCAGGCGTTTGAAAGCAGAGGTGTGCAAAAAATTTCCTTCACTACCTCATACGCTTCTCCCATTCCACAACTAAACTTTACTCTGAGTGATATGCATAATGCTTCTACTCTAGACTAAGTGCCGTCTGTACCAATTCTTAGTGTAAATATCAAAGCTCCTCACAACTTCGCCTTCTACTATATTATCATGCCGTAGAGTAATTGCGAGTGCAACATAAGCGATTTTATGATGATGCACGCGATCTCTGTTGACAACAGAATAGTGACAGACTAGATGATAGATAAAACGCTTGCTCCAGAAAAGGAATCCAAATCTCGACAGCACAAGTAGAAACATGCTTTTGCCCTTGCCTTCAGAATGTTTAATTTCTATGTAGTAGACCTCAGTTCGACCTCTCCCCCAAAGTCATTTAACACTTCTCAAAGACATCAAGGCAGCACATTGAGGCCGTACTTCCCAGTTTTAGTAACACAAGGCCAACGGCATAACCAGATGTTTTGTCACATCGGCTGATCACCGAATCAGCCGTCCCTCTCGAAACACAAGTAAAAACCTAAAAAATGCCGAAACGAAATTCAGCGATATAAATTAAAACTATGTTTATTTCTCTAGTAAAACTTTAACACCAACAATTTTAAATTCTATTTTGTCCGTTTCCTTTTGGCAAAACCATCGGTCGCACTGTAGATGTCTACTTCATTCCTCTAGTTGATGTTCTGCAGAATGATATTCAACTGCTATTCAACTATGTATTTTAAAGTATTTCTTAAATGATTTTTACTTCAAAATTTTTTCTCAGAACTAGTAACGCTTAAAGCTATTACCAGAAAAATTCTCAGCAACATCACAATATTCAGAAATTTGTTCTGTATAGTGTGTTTTAGAAGAAATTGCAAATGTTCAAAAGTCCCACCATTACAAGTCTATTTCGTATTCTTTAACAGTAACGGGTATATAATTAAACTATATCTCTCTTAACGAGAAATTCTTCCTTATTAATGTCACCGTAATCATTAATTTGATATTTGTATTTTTCGTTCATATGTTTTGACGGGCTAAGGGAGGTATAATGAGCATATTGAAATCTGTGTTCTTTTAATACGCTACCTAGCACAATCTTCTAATTGTAATTCCGTATGGAAATTCAGAATCTTCTTGTTCTCCACGTGCCTTTACGATCCTTATGACTAGCCACGATTAAATAATGTTTCACATGAAAAATGCTGCGGCGTCGTCTAGGCCGGAGAGCTTGTTTAGCTACGTCACTGCACAGGACACCACAAGACAGCGGCAGTTCAGCAAACTAATTCCGCCGTCCACCACAGAAAGCTTCAAACGTCACAAATGCATTACGTTTACCAATCTATGACTACAAATACTACGGACAGGCGCGCCAGATTATACCGCCTGTTCTGGATGCTGCGAGCGATTGCAAATTGCTCCACTTTGCATCCGTTGCTTTGGACACATGCTAGATCATCTCGGAAAATTTCGAAGAAATTATCAAAAACTTCAATACCTTTCCTTGTGAGAGTGCGTAACAAATACTTTTCCCTCTGTTAACTTTCAGTCCGTCCAATTTTTATCGCCTGGTTAAATCCAAATAAGGAAGAGTTAATCAAAATAACTTTGATATATTTTGTGTCATATCAATACAGTTCATAAAATTTTATATCACACCAGCTACATACGAAGCGCCAGAGCATTTCTTTCGATATACCATCAAATTAGGTTTCTTACGCTGATCCTTATATAATGTTTTGCCCCTTCTTTGTGAACGATAATTAAAACATTTTGTTGCAAGAACCCGTTCACCCACTTCAGTCGGTTTTCCTCGAAATAAAATAAATAAATAAAATGAATTGTTTAAATATGTTTCATGATTTGGATGTGATCGAACTGTGCTGGGCATGTGTATGGAAAGTATTGAAGCAATGAGTCATCCTACTGCTAGTACTCCGCCGCCCAGACAGGGCAGTGGTTAGTGACACGGACTGCCGTACGGAAGGGCTTGGGTTCGAAATCAGGAGAAAGAACGGATGTATTGCAAGCGAAGAGTGTGTGGAGCAAGGGAGCACTATGTTCTCTCTCGAATTTCCATTGCGGCGAAAAACTCAGCAGTTAGCAAACACCGGCGGTACCTAATATGCCTACGTGGATGAACATATGTTGGTTTAATTTCAACCTGTACCTTTTACTAGCACTCCAATTTTGAGTTAGGAATCCATTAACTGAGCATGGATTGAACCACTACATTTCTTTCATTAATCATTTGATTTCAGGAAAGAATCTCAGATATTACTTGATACAGTTGTCATATTTTCTGTGTTCAAGTCAAATAATCTCTGATTCATAATGCATGTGGTTTCTTTACCTTTCGATATGGCTAGAATTTGAAGCTATGGTGAATCTTAGTAAGGAAAAAATTTTCACTTTATTAAGAATGCTTGCTTAGAATATGGAAAAATTTAAAATATATCACTTAACAGCCCAACATAATTTTCCCTTTTTATTTTGAAATGGAATAATTAATGAAAGGAATGTGGGTACTCAGCTTTGCTTTCTTTGAGCTCAGAATCGATGGGAGTTACCTTACACAAATTCTGAATTCAAGGAAAATTTGTATTATTTAACAAAAATCCTTTAAAAGTAAGAAAACTTCAAAATTTCTCATAAAATAACATGAATCTTGTCAGGAAAGGACAAATTAATACGTTTTCAATTGTTAATAACACTTTGTCTCTTGATCACCTTTTAAAATTTTTTTCTTTCGTGAAATGTACTTTCCTCACTCAGCGTATGTCAAAAAGAGTTTATTTCTGAATAGACTATAACATCATCAAGTTTCCAATAAAATGCCATATGTGGCAGGAATGTGGAAAACGAGTACGAGCATGCACAAATATGTGTCATGACTCTCAAAATCTTTACAATAAATACAATCTTCGTCCACCCATCTGAAAAGCTGTTTTTTCAACATGCAACTTTCTTGCAGTTATAACTATGATTACATTTAAATCCAGACAAAGGCAATTTCACACTCCTTACAAAAGGAATTTTTGGAGCTCTTTAACATAGTTGTAGAAGCAGAAAAGCAACTAAGCTCTAAAGTCTTGCAAATATGTGGTTGCCTGTATAGCTTGCATCTTAAATTGGCACTACTTTAAATTTGTAAAGACAATTAAAATTAAGACTTGAAATATATGGAGGTTAAAAATCTTTGGTGTTTACACTATTCCAGTGCATGGAATTTCAATAATTTTAGTAAAGAAATTATGTCACAGCCACACAATTTTACTTGAGAAATAAGTGTGCCACTGATTTGCTTTCCTAATATAATAAGCTGACAAGTAATGAGCCTACTTGTGAAAGAATGAGTTGTTCACAGAAAAGACATGATATTACATGCTCTGAATTTTTATTATAGTGCACATAAATTACTATTCGGGAGTGGGGACCCGCAAAACGCAGTGTTTTCATAGCAATATATGCACTGCTTTCGAGATATGGGAAACTTGGCGATTCATTTCATGACTCAAGACGAATTTTTTTTGTCAAGAAATAAAACAATGCTCAAAATAATTCCCAAAACTGAAGCAAAAGTTGCGGGGAATAATGAAGTCCCCGGTGTTGTTTTATAAAGATGGAGATTTAAACAGCAATAGAATATCATAACTGGTAAACAGAGGAGAAACTTGTATTAGACTGCAAGGAGATTGTAAAAATATTCTAAATATCACCTTCACAGATAGCTTACAGTTTGTCAGTCCATCCTCATATGACAATACCAATTGTTGAGTATAAACTCTAATGATAGTAATATTTAGGAATTAAAAAATAGAGCCCGCTTATAATCTTTAATTCTTTAGCTGTTTGTTAATCTGTCAGAAAATCAGGGTGGTTTGAAAGCTGTGCTGGTGAAAAGGGGGATAAATTTCCTTTTCTCAATGTTGTAGAACAGAAGTCGGTTTTAAATGTAACTGCGTGAAACAACTTTTTGCTTTGCAAGACAACAGGGGATTTCTTTCTTTCTCTTTTGTCTAAAAGGGAGTTAAGCTTCAGGTTTCTGCAAGTGCAATGTGAAGGTCCATCATAAAAATTCATAGTTTAGAATCTAAAAGGCACATAAATTTTCCCATAGAGTTAAATTTCCACTGCACGAGAGTCAGGAAATTTATTCCTCTTTCTTTTTGTTTGATTTTAAAGGGGGCTAAAAACCAGAAGATAAATTTTTATTTCTAACTGAACTAATGACAGACTTCAATAGACAATTTGAATGCAGATACTGAGTTTTCTTCATGGAGTTTGCAAAGAATGAAAGAGTCAGTTTTTTCTGCCTTAGCTGTGAAAAAAAGAGAGATTTTTCCTCAGCCAGAGTGTTTTGGTTTCTGATTTTTGGAAGGGCAGTGGAGGTGGTGCTGGTCAGTGAGGTTTGAGTTAAATTGTCTTTCGCCATGCTTGGTCACTGAGAAACTATGCAGACTCGTTTAGCTTGTTCACAACAGGCAGAAATTTTTTTAATAAATATCTATCCCCTATGTCAAGGGCTGATCTCAAAAATGGGTGAAAGAGAGAATCTGTGCTTCATTTACCTGTCCCCCTCTTCATACTTCATTAGAAAAGTAATAATAAGATCATAACTTTCTCGCTAAAGATAATAAAATGGAACCCCAGAATTCTGACCTTCGTGCATTAGTGTAATAGCAAACTGTACAATAGCGAACATCTCTTAAGAGACTGCAGGCAGTGGTTATCTGGAATCCCCAAGATGCATGTATTCAGGCCAAGAGTATTTGAATGCAGTATGAACTTGGACTGCTACCCGAGTTGATTTTCAATTATTGTTCATATAAGTGTTTTGATTATTAATTTATTGGAATTAGAATTTAAGTTTTAAAAGTATTTTTTGAAATTAACGTTCGATGGCAACTGCATTTCATGACTGGAAAAGTTGTTTAATTTAACCAGAATAAAGATGATTATTTTAATGTTTAGCAGAATACTGATATTAAGAGTTGGATATTGTCTAAACTAATTAAGATACAATAACAATAACACGGCAAACAAATATTAATTTGGAAGTCAACTAACAAAAATCAGAGTTATATTTTCAAATTTTCACAGGACTAGCTTTGATGGTTTTACCGAACCATCATCCTCAGCTGTGAAAGCGCAAATGGAACTGTACCATCATCATCATCATCATCATCATCATTCAGACTGTATCATTTGCGCTTTTGCAGCTGAGGGTGATGGTTCGGTAAAACCATCGAAACTGGTCCTGTAAAAATTTGAAAATATAGCGCTGATTTCTGTGGTTTGATTTCTAAATTTATATAGTTTAAACTGTTAGCAGAAAAGTTGTCAATTTTTCAGTGCCGTTTGAGTAAAAAACGTAGCCTGATTTTATTGATTATGAGACTATTTATATTACGGATAGATTGTGTCTGAATGTGGGCTGTGTTTTATATTAATCTTAGTATTTAATAAATGCTTTTTCAGTCTATGGAATAATGTCATTCCACGAGCAATTCTTCAGGAATCCATAGGATTCATGCAATATTAAACTTGATTAGAATACTTTGGATACTGGGAATTTATCAAAGAAAATATGAGTTATTGCAGTTTCATTTTATAAGGTGGTGTCCATAAATGTATTTAGTTTTTGGTATTATTTAATACTGAAAATCAGAATATTCAGTCAGAGTTATCTGCTGAATTTAATATTTTGAGATTTGATGATTGATTTAGCTATGTGATAACTCTTATCTTGTGTCTTGAGGTATTTCCATAATGGAATTGATATAAATTAATGCCTTATATTAAAGCAACCTCTAGTTTGGAAAAGTACTGTGTATTGATATTTGAATGATTGTGTTTTCAGACTGTAGACACTTTTTCAAGGTATAGAAATAACAGTCTTGAAATGAATTAAGAGGAGTCAAAATTACTGAAAATGTGTCTACAATATCAAGGCAATAGAGAGGAATAACATTTTAATTTGCAAATATAAAATTAATTGTTTATGAGATCAATTACCAGGTTCTGGATTCAAAATTTAGAGTTTTTGTACCAGTAGATTTAGGTAATGTAGCAAAGTTAAATTCTTTAAAAAAATTATATTTTTCCACATAACACTATAATTAGTACTGCTGCTCTTCATTGTATAACATAATTCAATGATGCAAATACAGTAAAATGTTTTTGTACTAACCCATAAATATTCAAGTGAATAAATTGTAAAATAAAATACATCATTAGAATTTTATCTATCACAATGACATTTCAAATTTTTATATGCATACATTAATTACTTACCAAATTTATTCCCTCAACCACCGAGACTAAAATAAGGTATTTTAACTTACCGAATAAGAAAAAGAGCCAGAGCGAAAGCTAGAATGACCAATATGATACCACAGACTACACCAAGAATGACAAGAATTGGACTTTCTGTGGAAGTTGCTGTTGGTGGTGAACCTACAGAGACAGTGCAGACTGCATGCATAAATAAAACCTAATGCTTTACATAAATACCTCTCCACTTGATGGTTCATTAATTTTATTACTAAATCATGAAAATATAATATATATTTTTGCCATAATCAGTAGTACACTAAAGTAACAGTCATAGATTGGGATTTAGCAAGCACTTCTGCTGCACTGCAATCTTAATACCAAAGCAAAATTGACTTCTTAGCATCTAAATTTTGTCACTCTTCTTGGGAACCCTATCCCTTCAAGTTTTCATCTGCATGTGAAAGCTTCGTGATTCTTCAGTATTTAGAAGGTAAGTATTCAACCTTAATACTATTATTTATTTATTTATTAAAGTATGCTGTACAACTATTCATACTATGAAGTTGTATATCAGTTATTACCTCATTTAATCCATCATTTTACTTTATTTTTATAATCTACATATTACATATGTGAGTTCTTTATAATTAAAGAAAAAGGGTGATAAATATAAGATAAAAGTATGTGAATAAAAATTTTAACCTAAATAATCAATAGCCCCTTAATTTTTCTTTTGAATTTGGGTGTTTCCCCTCTCTGTTCTAAAAACAGTATTTGCTTAATAACTTTTTAAGGACTGCATCACTTCTAGATTAATCCTTAATCATATGACTTTTCCGTTATGAAGATGCAGTACCTAATTCAAACCGAAACTTTTTGATATTGCATTACTTCAGACTTGCTTTCTGCCCCTTGGCATTAAGAGACAGTTGTTTCTCTTCTTACCGCAAAGCTATAAAAAATTTAAATGTTTTGAAATACACACGATTAGAGTGTCAAAAGGATTATGGCCAATGTCAATTGAAATAAAAATGAATATTTAAGTCAAGTTTGCTGTTCATTATGGATACACATCTCAATATCTAAACTATCAATATTTCTACACCATCATTTCTCCATATACTAAAAATCTACATCATCATGGAGATATATCTCAGAAACTGTTAAATTTAGTACACCATTCAGAGGGTAAGAATACTTTTGCAAATGTCTAAGTGGAGCTAACTACCACTTTCTAGGATTTAGGATGTGCATTTTGCATTTGTTAACTGTTTTGTAATGATAGACTGTCCTAATTTGCAAAATGACATGCATAATGCAATACTGATAATCTTCAACCAAGAATCTTTTATTCTGACTGATTGGTTAGTAAGCAAGGCAGAAAGGAATTTCGTTGCCAATTAAGAAAGTCTATAATAGTACGTATTAGTGCATCCCAAAACTACATGATTAGTTACTACTATAATACTTACAATGTCTAAATATTATGCGGGAAAAAAAATTTTAGATTAACTTTCATTGATAAAAATAATGTTGAAATTACAATTTAACATCACACTGACATGCCATCTTTTTATCTCCATCAAATCACATGACTTGGATTTTTACAAATTGACATTTAGCAATCTTAACAATGACAACTTTACTGCATACTGCATACAGAAACAACTAGGTTATATCACGTAAAATGTTCCCATCATCACTGCAAATTTCAAGAATAAAAATTTCAAAAAGAAAATTTTTATAGATGAAAATGTATACTGGTCCTACAGCTAAATTATACAAAAAATGTTACAAAAGGACATTCCAAATGAACTAATGCTAAAGAAGTCAAAATAACAACAAAAATCGGCATATTTTATTTATTTCATGACAGTTTCTCTTGCTAAATTTATCAGCATTAATTAAAAACTGCTTCAGTTGCTACTGATTTTTCTCAATTAAGCATTTGAAATTTAAACAGATAGTAATCAACTGATAAGAACGTAGAATATTTTGGCTGGAAGCGTTGAGTATCATAATATAGTTTGCAATTTGTGGAAAAGAGGATGAGATCTGTAAGAGTAAAGAAGGATCCCTAAAGGCTAAGATTAATAACAGATTCACATTAACTTTTACACATGCAAATTAAGTTCTGTACCCTGATGTAGATATTTTCAACTAACTATAAGAACAAATAGCACTGCTTGTCAAACTACCACCTTAGTTTACCAATTTGACTGTAGTATATTCAAATTTTGAGAGATGTGAAATTACCCAAAAAAGTGTTGCCAGTTGCTGTGGTAATTCTAGCTTTAGACAAATAAAGTTTTGTCCACTGCATGAGGAAGAACAAAAAGCAGAATATTCATGCACTTTTGTAAGACTTTATAATATTAAAGAGAGATTAAACTACTTTTCTTCCACAGAAGATGTGGGAAAAGAAATATTTTAAAAAACATGCCTAAAACTTTCAAGTCTTGAGATGCATTTTTAATCAGTATCTTTACAATAAAGCTCCATGTTAGATGCTGGTGAATAATTTACCTTAATTTTTGAATATCTCAGGCATTTTGGTCTGTTTCATAATCATTTAAAGATGTCAGTTCATCATCATTAACAATAACCTCTAGCTCCATCACACTTGTACTTTCAGAAGTTCATAATTCTAAACAGAAACTTTATCAAACCATCATCCTGTCCTTTCAACAATTGCTACATGATTGTTTCTAAAGCATCACACTCCAGTTTAAACAAACATATAAAATATTATTTATTTAAGCCTTTTATTCAGTTTATTCTAATAATGAGTAAGCAAATGAATATTTTAGAGGATAATTATGAATAATTTGCACACTTTAGTTTTATTAACATTTAAGATCATTGCTCAGTTAAAATACTAAGGATTTCAAGGTGATATTCGAAGCAGGTATTCCACCTGAATCAATACTATTTGCAGTGCAAAAAAAAAAAATGATAAAATTCTTTTGTATTCTTTAATTTGTTTTTATTTAGACTTCACATGATTTTAGTTTCTTTATTTTTTAAGCACAAAATATTTTGCATCAAAAATACTCAGATGGCTGTCTACCATTCATTTGTCTTTGACAGTTCCCTCTCCACATTTCCTAGTCTTGCTTAAAGCTTCACCGTGGTATACTACTGAACATGAAGTCTTGCTTAAAGCTTCAACTTTGTATACTACTGAACATGGAATCTTGCTTAAAGCATCACTTTCGTATACTACTGAACATGGAATATATAAGCAAAAATTTAATAACTAAATAAACATAAATAATTCCAGATTCAAAAACTAATAACTTAATCATGTAATTTGGAATATTATTATTCTACATAATTGAAGAGAAAAACAAAGTAAAAGAAAACGAAATAAAGAGGTGGCATGTGTATAAGAAATACTTCCTTTCCTCATTAAGATGAAACATAAAAATTGAGTGAATATACTACCACAATAATTCAATTTTGATATAGGTACACAATAAAATATTATGGAGATATACATTGGGGGGACAAAACCTAAGAACGGCTGAATTTGTCGATGTTAGTAACTATGAAATCGAAAGCAGCAGCACCTGGAAATTTGCATAATGGCATGATGACGTGAGAAGCACGGTATTAGTTGTTTTTTGTCAAGGTCCGTACAGTGAAAAGGTTCGCGCATTCAGAAACTGAGACATAGAGCGCATGCATCAAGTCTCAACGTATGACGTCACAGGGCGACCGGTCTACGTGATATACGAGTCCCAAGGTCCGTACAGTTCAAAATTACATCAAATTGGATATAAAGTTGTGGCTGTAGTTAGTGATATGAGTGGATCTAACTGCGCACTGTGGAAAACATTGCAAATAAACGAAAATAAATCATGGTGTATACATCCGATTACCAATGAAAATATTTATTTTTTTGCAGATGCGCCGCATCTTCTGAAGCTTATTCGCAATTGGCTTTTAGATACTGGTTTTTTTTGTCTTAAGCGATAACTCAATTATAAGTAAAACTCCACTTTTGGAATTACCTAAAATTAATGCTGGTGACTATAAAGTTTGCTGTAAACTGACAAAAACTCACATATTATGTGAAAAATCTCAGCGACAAAATGTGCGTCTAGCATCACAGTTGTTTTCAGAATCAACTGCAGCTGCGTTAGAGAGATACAAGCCTGGGTCGGAGCCTAAATTATGTTGTGATTTAGCACATTTTATCAAAGAAGTAAATAACTGGTTTCATATTTTCAATAGTTATATTCCGGAAATTTTTGGATTTCCGTGTAAAAGTGCTTACGGGAAGTATATAACAACTCAGGATGCAGCAATAGATAATTTTTGCAAAACTGTGAAAAACATGAGGTGCACTGGAAAAAAGTCATTGTAGGTATTTCAAAAAGGTGTTCTAATTTCTAGCACATCGTTAAAAAGTCTCTTGCATTATGTCAGAGAAAAATATAACCGATCATACATTCTAACGCATCGTTTAAATCAAGACGCTTTCAAAAATACATTTTCGCAATTAAGGAGAAGAGGAGGACTAGATGATCATTCTACTCCTCTTAGTGCTTTATATCGTTTACGTATGGTGATACTAGGCAAGAATGGTTTTATTGGAGCCCGCGGAATCACAAATACGGAAGGCAGATTAGAAGATGATTATCTAATTTCTAAGGGTTTGCAGCATGCTGATGTAAAAGTTGTTGTTGGAAACGATGACAAAATGTCATTTTCATATTCAGAAAACAGTGATACTGAAAAAAATATCGATTGCCCATCTGAAAAATCCGAACTAAAATTGAATATGAGTATCACAGAAAAGGATGGTTTAAGTTATATTGCAGGGTGGATAGCAAAAAACATCATATCGAGTACCCTAATCTTGGGGAATTTACGTATAAACTGAAAGAAGATCCAAATTGTATTTCGTCGTGGATACAACATCTGTCTCATGGAGGACTAATTTAACCCTCTGAAGAGTGGAAAACGCAGGTCCATAGAATGGAAGAACAATTTTTGATTTTCAACGGTTCCACTTTAAGAAAGGGAGAAAATGTTATAAAGGACTTTGTCAAAACCCTTAAACAGCAGTTTTCCTACACAGATGAAAACTTACTTAAGTCCTTTGCTAGAATACGAACTTTCATACGATTAAGGACTTTAAATCAAAAATTAGTTAATAAAAAATATTCGAAAGCACAAAAAAGAAGACTAAATTCAGTCGACGAAAACTGTGACATAACGCGGAAAAGAAAAAATAAATTGAAGAAAATAATTTCGTAATATCAAAAAATTATTTCTTTAACTGAATATAAATCGAGCTATCTTTTGTTCTGTTATCTTAGGTGCGCTATTTTTTTAGCCTAACCATTGTAAGGAATACTTCAAATTTTTCTTCAAGCAAAGCTTAGCTGTGGAAAAAATGGTGTATCCAGCATATCTGTTGAAAGTAGTATTTTTTATTAAACAGAACTGATCCTAATTACGTAACTAGACTAAAATTTTAGATGCAAATACCTGGTTACTTTTGGAAAGAAAAATATATTTTGTATTACGTATTATCTGATATATTTTTTATTTTTAAACATTCATCTCATAATATTTATATATATTATATATATATATATATATGCATATATCTTAGTGTAAAATATTATATGTATATATATAATACATCTTCATAATGTAAAATAAATAAATAAAAATATTTTTGATTCTGAAATAGCCAATTGTGACATAAAAAAAATCTGCAACTACAAAAATCTATTTTGTTTTTTTACAATAGCATTTGCAAATTTATGTGCCAGTTCCTTATTCAGTATGATATTTGAATTAGCTTAAATTATGTTCAGAATTTAGCCACTAAACTTATGCAATTTACAGCACATAATTTGGGTTCTGAACTTAATTTGCCCAGAATTAGCATAAATTATGTTTAGAATTTAGCCACTAAACTTATGCAATTTACAGCACATAATTTGGGTTCTGAACTTAATTTGCCCTCAATCATTCAAAGTTATATATGTTATTTTTATAAGATATCTTTACATACTGTCTTAGAAATTATACGCTCGACTATAAAATATGTCAAAGAAATAAGGGTATGTACAATGCAAATTTATTTTTCAGGTTAGTGTTCATTCATTGATTGGCGTATTTATTCGATACCTTTAGTTTTAAATATATATTTCAAAAGTTGTATGTATGCAAGTGGTATGTATGTCGATACAAAATGTTTATTAGATATTTATACATGTTAAATTATGATTTAGTTAATATCCTTCTTTAACACTTTAATGTAAACACCTAGCAAATAAGAACAGTCAAATAAGCGCAAATTCGTTTCAAGTGCCTGCCGCAGTTTCTACCCTCGTAGTATGAGAGAAAGCAACAGAGGTCTCCCTGTGACGTCACGATGTGGTTGACCATTCAACGCGTTTTTCCTCTTATGCGCGAACCTTTTCACTGTACGGACCTTGGTTTTTTGCATGTGTGGTTACATGACAATGCCGATAAGTTATTTATTGGTGCATGCAAGCAATTATTCTTAGGCGTGAAATCTCAACATGAAGGAACTGGCTGGCGATTGTGAAATTGTGGTTGTAACTTGCAGACATCATTTCAATGACATTACATGCAAACATACGATTGGAAAGCTGGAAGAATTGGATAAATTTCAAAAGTTCCCAGGCAATTCAATTCACCTGTATTATTACTTCCTAACTTCAGGTAGCATTTTAAGCAAAAGGAATGTTAGGGTGATTGATCACGGGGCGAAATTAGGCGCCTTCTTTTATAGTGTGGGTTCTCAAACTTTTTCATGTCTCCCAAGTCTAAACAATTTTTAATAAGTTCTTGCACCCCCAATAATTATAATTAAACAAATATAACAAAAAATATAGATCAAGTTAATTAGAAAAAAAATAACAATAGGTATATAACATAACATAAGTATACTTAGTATTAGGAACAGAAGAGAGAAAAGCAGAGCACAAACATCCCTACAAAATTGCACTCAGAATTCCCAAACACACATTACCTTGAAAAATGTGATTGACATTAACAATATGCGTGGCAAATCTATTATCCATGCATGCATAGGAAATATGTTTTGATCGTGAACCAATGTTGTGCATATAATTTTTATGCAACTGATACTGACATTATGTGCAGCAAATATATTATTGACATATGCACACCAATGTCATGAAGGTAATTTTGGAACAATTATTTAATTTATTTAAAACAAAACCTCGCACCCCTTGGTTTGTACGATGGTCTGTTTGAGTGTGGCAGAGGTTGTAAGGATACTGCCAAGTTCATCTCAGATTATGCATATTGCTAGACCCCTCTTAGGGTCCACCTCAGCTTGGTGGAGGGGTGGCAACACTCCTCAAATGGGCCAGTCATCAAGCTGCGGGTGGTTTCCCAACACGGGTGGCTTGAACAGATCTTGATAGTACATCTAAATATCACACTGACAAAGCTATATTCAGTAATTGGTACTTAAGTCTTGGCTCGGCAGTCCCCACAATGGGGTCATCTTGTCTGGGCAGGTAAGCGTGAGTGGGACCAGATTACTCCAAGCCTATGAGTCTTTTTTTTAGATATTCAGTTCCAAATCTTCTGTGGGCAGTCGAAGACTGTCTACGTCAGGAGTCTGTTCATTGGAACTCTATAGTAGGTGCAAGTAGAGAGGCTATCCTCGCACTATGACTGTTCATGAAGACAGGTATATTGTCCTAAAGGTTAAAAATAACCGGTGAACCATAGTTGGAGTAGTGGCAAGTCAACTTCATGCTGCCAATCCCAGAGTGTGAATCAAAAATTACCTCTCAGACACACCATGAATGTGAAGAGCTTGTTGAAACTAGTGAAGGGATTGGCCGTCACAGTATCCACTCAGATGGCTGAAGCCACTACCCTTTCAAATAGCATAAGCTACCTTTATGAATAATAGGAATTAGGCTCGTGTGTTTTATGCCCCCATTGCTGAGATTGTTAGAGTAGAAACTCGCCCAGTACAACCTCGGGGAAAGCGTTAGCGATGACAAGGATTACATGTCCAAAGACTTAGTATATGTGCTCCATTGTTAAGTGTTCTTCCTTTGACTGCAGGCAGCAACTGATACATGTCAGAGTGGAAGCATTTATCATCCAGGAAATATGGCAATTGTAGTGTCAGTATGATGGTCAATGGATGAACAGTACTATACGTTCTTGCATTTGGAACTATGAATGGTACTTGATGCATTAATGTAGTTCTGCTGTCTCATAGTTATCTTTACCATGATGTTTATGGCTTTTTGCTCCATGTATATAACCTGCTTCGCAATCGCACAGACGTTTACAGGACTTTCTTGACAACAACGATATTTAATGCCTCGTCTAGTAATCACATTTCTAGGATCTAAATCGCATAAAATATATTATGGATGCTTTATGGCAACGTCTTGCTACTAGATACTATTCTTCAATCAACAAGGACACATTCATCGGGGCACTGAAAGAAAAGTGGGATAACTTATTTCACCAGTTGTTGAAGCATGTTGTTCACAGCATACCAGTGCATGTAGAAAGTTACATTACACCTCATGGTAAACATAAGGAATACTGACATGTCTCTCAGCAGTACTTGTCAATAATTTGCATTTGTTATACAGCTGTGTCTTGGGAGGGGGAAGTACATTTTCCACCAACAGCTTATTTCAACACCACCTGTATTTAGGTACACAATAAACCTTCTTTAACATAAGACTGAACATTTTGGCAACATCAGCTCTTCCTGCTTGTTCAGCAACCATACCTGCTTTTTACTCTAGATGGCCATTTGCACACCATTCTTAAGTTTCGTCCACTGGTGTATATTTTATTTCTTTTACATGATATAAGAATTAATGACATTCACATAAACTATCTTATTTAAAAAAATCAGGAGAAAATTATATGAAAATTAATAAAATTTAAACTTATTATTAAAAACTTTTAAACTTCATCATACTGGATAAAAAATGTGAAAATTAAAGCATATGTAATTTTAAACTCACCTGTTAGTATTGGCAAAAAATATGAACTTGTTTTAGTTAGCACCTAGAAAAATTAAGTAATTATTTGATTTTAGAATATAATAAATGCAGTTACAAATAATCTGCAATTATAAATTAGTACTTTCTTAATTATATTTAGGTATTTCATTTTATACATAAATGACTTACAGTGTTATTAGGACCTTGCACTTTGATTAAAATATATCCAGTATAATTTGTACTAGGTGCTAAACTTCCATCTTGAACTATATCTATATCTTGTATTTCCTTGTTTGCTCCTAAACCTTGGACTATATGCCGCTTTTTATCCGAAGGCAAAGAACAATTTCGTTGATGGTTATCACCAATAACCACTTCACTAACAAAATCATCACTAGAATGGGAAAAAAAAAGTATTTATGTGTCGATAACAAATTAACACTCCCTCATGGAGAAAATGCCACACTGTAAAGGAATATTCAAAATGGTACATAAATTGGAATGAAAATAAAGAAAATAACATTACAGAAAAAGTTTAATATGAAATAATTATATGCATTCTATAGCCAAATTTATAAGGCTACCAATCAGTAGTAAGGATCATAAAACCATTAAATGCGCAGGTATTGACTCAAATTGCACTAACTTATACTGGAATAATGTGGACCATGTGATAATTGGCCAAAGCTCACAGTTCATTCTCATTTAAAAATACTGGAAAGCATTCATTTGATCATCATTCATATTCCACAGATATGTACCATGTTGATAAAAAGATAATCTACTAATTTTACTTTGCAAAGCATATCTGATGTTACATGAGTATAGTTTAGCGTTATTATGCTGAAAAAGACAATTGGTATGGTAGCCCAAACGGCTTTAGCCCTTCATCACCATTTAGAAATTTGGTGTTGCACCTGCAATGCATACCACAGGTGATCGGTTGTGTATGTGAATGACTTCCCCCCCAAAAAAAAACAAATGGCTTTACACTGACAGGCAATGAGATACTCAACAGCGGGAAGAAGACAAACTCAATGATCATGTAACTGCAGTTAGTCTATTGTAATACTATCGCAAGCGTGTACAACGATGGGTCTATCTTGGGAGCAATCTTCATGAAGAATGGCTTGATAACAACCCTGCTTCAGCAAATCGACCAAAAACTGTGTGCATGGACATTGGAGTAATTATATCTCACCTGCATCATACAAAATGAGACCAGCTAAATAATGTGAAGCCACTGCTGCCTAATGTTGGATGTGCCCATGACTAAATTTTAAATACAAACATCAGTTTGATGAAAATGCTCTCGATGATGTCTTTTCCATTATTTAGCCTGCATTCTAATATGGAAAACGTGCAAATACAAATTCCATGGTAACCGTTAAAGTCTCAGTGGTTAACTAACAACTTTTTGTTATGTTTCTAACACATAGGAGAGACCAAAGAAAGCAACAATTTGCCAAATTTGTTAGTTTAAATATATAATATTTCATTCTTGTTTTATTTTCTCCTTGAGACAATGTATAATATTAAGGTTCATTTAAATATAAAATAAAATTGTTTTGACGAAGATAAGAGTAAATTATTAACCTGGTAAATGCTTCCGCAACATAAGCGCCATAACCTCCATTCTTATGAACTTGTTCATGTGTAGAGAGCTTAAGAGCTAGAGGGTTCGATGGTAATTTGCTGAGATTTTGGCCTTTTGAAAGTTTTATCATAATAACTTTATAACACCTGAAACGAAAAAATTGAAAATTAAATTGCACCTAGTAAGTACTTTCAACATAAATAGAAACTTTAACACATATATAAGAATCAAATTATTTTAAGTTTTTAAAAAATCACTTACAAAATAGAACCATTTCTTTCAGAAACTCTCTGTAGTTTTAATTCAAGTTGCCTACAATCGTTAGAATTATTTTTTCGCTGCATGGAAAACTGTGGCAGTGAAGAAGGAACTGAAATAATGAAGAAAACATAGTTTGAAATGATAAATTTTAAGCTTATCATTGAATGGAAAATCAGTTTAAACTTCTATTTGGAAACAATTACATAAAATTTTGGTCTATAATTTTCCAGGTATAAGCACATAAAACTACATCTTTGGAACAACAAGAAACATAACAAAAAATATATATAATAAAAAATAAAAGTATCAGCACAATGAAGGAAAACATTAATTTTAGCTCATACATTTGTCAGTTTTTAATGAGGAAAATCATTTGATTTAATAACTCTATGAACATCTCAATCAATTTTGTGCTATTTGAAATCCATTTATCTTTTACAGCATAAGTTATGTCTGATATCCCTCCTCGATATTAATGAAAAGATAGCTAAATTAAAATTAAAAAATTCAAATTACCAAATATATTCCTTTGAAATGAAAGACAAATACAGTAATGGAGATTAAGGAGGTTTGAATTTAGCTGGCATTCATTAGGTTATGGCTAAGCATACTAGATTTATCTGCCTAAGGGGAGGGATGTCTTCGTGAATAACTTTCTAGGAGAAACTGGTTCGTATTCCTATTACACATGGGAGCAACCGTGAAAATGCTCATGTAGCAAGCCCATTCGCTAGGACAATCAGTCGGCTAACTCTCAGTGCTCACCACTCTTATCCACTCCATTGTGATTAACAGATAACAGACTGTCCACATCCATCGAAAAAAATTGCCGTTTAGTTTCATTATTTTTGTCTTCATGTATATATATGGGAAACTGATGGGGAACTGATGATGGTAAGAACTTCAGGTGGTAATTCCTCTTACCAACATCTTGAGACTCTATGGTTCTTTCAGTGTTTCATAGCTGCTCTAATGAAGGCCATTCTGGCATTTCAAAAGTCTTCTCTAATGAAAGCGAGCATGTTTTCAGGTCAACGCAAATCTATAGAAATAATGAAAATACTGTGATGGGTATGAAGCATAAAAAAAAAAAAAAAAAAAAAAAAAAAAAAAAAAAAATAA
>KK117735.1:169131-203428 GCA_000611955.2 Stegodyphus mimosarum
GAAACCTCTGTCAACATTAGTAAAAATTGCACCCTGCGGAGAGGCTAGTTTCTACATTACTAACTCTGCCGCAGGGTCAGGTTGGCGGGATGTTTTTGCTTACTCGCAGGCTTTTCCTATGTTGGATTGGGACCCCTCGTCGAGGCTAGCAGCGATTCTTCGCCAATTGAGGAAGCTCTTTCTATGTGGAGTTGCACCTTCCTGCGTGTTTTTCCCTTGGGGTTGCCGGGCTGTTGGCGGTTTTCCTACCATCAAAAATCGCCAATCAAGCGGTCTTGGCGTTTCGAGTAAAAAGGCTTGGGAGCTGGCGTCGGGGAGGACTGACGGGAGATTGACATGCAGCCATTTTGACGGAAGGAGACGGAGCTGAAAGCGTCAGCGTTATCAGAGAAACATCGATGTCGGAAGAAATAGACGAGAGAAGGATACTATGGAGGGCGACGAAAATGTCCAAACTTAACTAATATATATTTTTTTTTCTCTCCTAGTAAAACCAGCCAACCATATCTACAATGTATTTCTCCAAGTCAACTTCACTGTTTGGAACGTCAAATTGTGTTGCGCATGTGATGTTGGCCGAAGTTTGTTAGTCGTCGGTATCTACATTGTTAAATTCCCTGTTTGGATGGGTATGATTGTTTATACTTTTTTCCACTTCACCGCCACCATGTAAAATTCTGTATTAATTCAGTATTATCTTAATAAATTCTATATTTAGTTTTAATTTCTTGTAATGTTTTCACTTTAATTTAGAACACTGGACCAGTCTTTATGTTAACACAACGCATTAAATTTAATTATTCTGTTGGAGCTCTTGGTCACTATTTACGATTGATTTGAACACCTATTTTACAGTATATATTGTGTTTATCATGTTGTCACAAACTTTACACATCATGTTATTGAGAATTGTTTATCCAAATATTGACTTATCATTTGGTATTGAACTTAAACCCTATACACAAACTCTTAAGAATTAAAAGTTCCAACACTGCAACTACTACAAAATATCACACTAAGAATGATAAGAAATACTTACTACTATATAAGTAACGCTATGTTACACAAGGACCTGAAATTAAGTAATATAGAGGAGCACCTACATAAGTTAAACAGAAATTTTTATCTAAAGGCTATTGACAAGCCTTAATATGTTCAGTTATCGGATCTTAAAAGACGACTGTGAAATCAGACCATTAGCGGCCCACCCACCAACTCCCATCTGGGGAATTTATGACTCACAATAATACGTGATGCGCCCATGTGGCAATAAATTGATTGAGCCGGAGGAACCGCACACAGTGTGGTATTCCGGCGATATACAATCAGTCAGTTTGGGAGTTGTACTTGCCAGTTGTTATTTCAGTGTGAGTTCGGAGTACTGGGATATCTCCGCGTTAACTTCGCTCTTTAGATGCGCTTTGCAGTTCGTTGTGTTTAATGTTATTAGTAGTTTAAGTGCAACTACTGATTTTACTCTGTGATACTGTGAAGAGTTGTACGACTGTTTTTGTGGAAAGTTACAGAACTGTAAACTGTCCCTTTTGATAAAATAAATTTTATCAAGCAAGCTGTGCACATTCAACCTTTACGAACGCGGACGCACGCAAAAATTGTTGGTGTCAGGAAGGGCAAGGGTTGAATGCTGGTGACAAGAGCGATAGAGATGCAACTAAGACAGCTCGTGACAGCCTTTGCTGCATTCCAAGAAAAGAAAGAAGGGGCCGTCAACGCCGTTAAAGAAGAGATGAAAGCTGCTCAAGAAAAGATTGAAGCAGGTCAAGACGAAATGAAAAGAGAAATTACGTGCATAATAGAAAACAAATTTTAGGCCATGGAAGGCAGAACAGATGCAGTTGGAAACAAAGTTGGATAAACTGAAGAAAGAGTTTCTTATGTTAAAGATCAAATTGAAAAATGAGTTTCTGAGGTGGTATAACAAATCGATAACCGAGTTTCTGCTGTCGCCAAAGAAGTTCGCATAATAAAGAAATTCATATGGACAGCGGGAAGCAATTATGATGGTTTTAAATTTTTACCCATGCCTTCTCGTACCCCTCTAAAGGTCACATATGATGGTAAGACCTCCTGAGAAGTGTGCAAGACACAATATTCTATAGTAGCAGACGCGAATAGTTTGGATTCTAAAGCTAAGGCCTGCCTACTCGCCGCTTCTGTAAGAGCAGACGCAGCGGACATCCTTCAAACGCTGATCGCAAACCAGAGGCTAGACTTCGACGTTGTATCCGGGTTGCAGCTCTGCTTTGGCGAAGTATTTAAAAGATTATAGCAGGCTTCAGTTAAAATCTCGCTAAAGGAAGCCCATAGAAACATTTCAGGAGCTTGCCAAGGATTTTGAAAGGCTGTTTCATCCCGTATTTCTGAACTGCCCATCAGAAACACGGAAATCCTGTCACTGATGTAGTTTATCGATGGAATCCGAGATCCTGAGAATGGTGGATGTTAAGGATTTCAAGTGCGCTTTAGTGTATGGCATGAAATTCCAGGCAGCGCAGCAAGCAACTCGTAGAGACCGCCACCCAATCTGAGCGCTCAAGTCTAGGAGCCAGTGTATCAAGTGACTGCACGTCTAGATGATTTAACGAGACAAGTCAATTCCTTGAGACAGAATATGAGCGACAAGAAATTCGATCCATAACCGCAAACAGAAATTTCTGGTACGGTGTAAGAGAATATTTCAGGAACTGTAACACCACGCGAGGAGTACTAGTAGCCTCGGCACTCATCCACGTACCGAAGACAGTTATCCCAGTGAGAAATGCCAACGTCAGTGATAAAGCGAAACATTAGGAAAGGGGAAGTGGTTGC
This sequence comes from Stegodyphus mimosarum, assembly GCA_000611955.2. NCBI lineage: Eukaryota > Metazoa > Arthropoda > Arachnida > Araneae > Eresidae > Stegodyphus > Stegodyphus mimosarum. The sequence goes on from KK117735.1 coordinate 171,961, forward strand.
AGCATGTACTCCAATTACCTGTATCAAACGACCCATTAATCCTCCAATCTTCGGAGACCCTAATATCGAAGTTATTGCAGAATGCACGACTAAGCGATGATGATAGGAGTGCTGCCAAACGTGTCATTCACGAATTTCAAGATGTTTTCTCCCACTCGTCTTCTGATGTAGGTGGAACCAGTTTGAAACAGCACAGAATTGATACCGGAATTATCCACCAATCAAGCAAAATTCCAGCCTTCAGCAAGTCCATTGCCTTCTCCCATCATCCTGGTCAGAAAGAAAGACTATTTAACTAGATTTTGCATTGACTATCGCTGGTTGAACGAGGATACGAGAAAGACAGCTACCCTCTTCCCAGAATTAACGATATTCTGGACGCAAGTGGTTTTCGACGCTTGATTTAAAGAGAAGATATTAGCAGGCAGAGATACATCCTGATAACGGAGAAAAGACGGCTTTTACCACCGGACAGGAATTTTGGTAGTTCAAGGTGACGTCGTTTGGACTATGTAATGCGCCAGCAATATTCCAACACGTCATGGAGACTGTTCTGAAACGTCTCTCCTATGAAGCCTGTCTGATATATCTGGATGACATCATCATCGTCGGGAAGAGTTTTTAGAAAATCTTAGAAAGGTACTTTAGGAATCTAAAGTTGAGTCCGGCTAAATGTAAATTATTCAGACAGGAAGTGACTTACTTCGGATATGTCATCTCTGCCGAAGGTGTGTGTACAGATCCAGGAAAATGTGCCAGCAGTTAAAGATTGGAGACGCCCCGAAAATGTCCATCAGCTAAGAAGTTTCTTGGGACTTTGCACCTGCTACAGAAAATTTGCGAAGAATTTTTCTTCCATCGGAAGACCCCTTCACAAACTGACAGAAAGCAAGCAAAAGTTCTTGTTGGCAAAAGAATGTGAGGATGCATTTAAAAACTGACATCTCAGACAATCTTGACGTGTCCTCAGCTCGACGAGCCATTTATTCTTGACACAAATGTGAGGAATGAGAGAATCGTTGCTATTTTGTCCCAAAAAATTAACAGATAAGAACGCGTCGTAGCATACGGGCGCAAGTGTCTGTCTAAACCGGAGAAGAATTACTGTGACCCTAGGAAAGAGTTACTCTCATTAGCTAAAGCCGTAGAACATTTTCATTATTATCTCTACGCTAAAAAATATTCGCTCCGCGCACCGTTAACCTGGGTTTAAATGTCAAAAATCATGAAGGCCAAATAGCCAAATGGATATAGAGACTTTAAGATAATGACATCACTATCCGTCATCGGAAGGGATCATCACACGGAAACGTCGACGCCCTGTTTAGAAGACCCTTCCAGAAAGCTGCCGATATTGTTCCAGGGTCGAAGCAAAATACGAACTTGTTTGCACAAGTTACAACTTCAACATGGGTTGAACGAGACCCATAGAGTGACGAAGAAGTCAGGAAGGAACAGTTGGAAGATAGCGACATTAAATCCATAACTGATTTAATGGAAGGAAACTTACTTGGCAGGAATTTTTTATCTATAGTCTTACAACAAAACAATATTGGGCTCTGGCACTCACTCCTCATTCGAAACGGCGTTTGGCACCGGAAGTTCGAATCGGATAATGGAAAGGCATTCAGATGGCAGCTGATACTTCCAAGATCTCGGATGTCCTTAAAGAATTACACAGCAGTCCAACAGGAGGCCACTTCAGAATAATAAAGACTTTGCATAGAGCTTCTAGCGGAGTAATGCAAGGGCTGATGTGCAAAAGTGGTGCCAATCGTGCGTTGCTTGTGCGGGTCGGAAAGGACTGAAGAAATGCTGCTGAGGGAAGCTGCAACGTTAAAATGTAGGGGCGCCTTTTGAACGTATCGCTTTGACATTCTGGAACCTCTGTCCGAACTGCTCATGGCAACAAATGCATCCTAGTTTCATTGATTACTTCACCAAGGGACTTGAAGCGCATCCTATTCCTGATCAAGAGCTAATCTCAAAAATGACCCTGAACAATCAGAAAAATGTATGCTGGAGCAATGAAACAAGAATAAACTTTCTTGGAATGAAATGTGAAGCAGTTTGTTTTCCAACCTCAAGGCAGGCATATAATTCAAAATACACACGGAAAACTTAAAGGTTGAGGTTGCAGTCTTATGTCACGGGGTTGTTTTCATGATATAGCATAGACCCAATTTTTCATAAATATGGTAGCATGAACAAAAAGGTGCATGTGGATATTTTGGAGAATATTGTGTTACCAAAGGGAGAAAAGAACGTGCCACTGAAATGCTACTCTCAACAGGATAATGATCTGAAGCATTCAGCAAAGCTGATGAGAAGCTGGCTTGAACAAAAAAGGACTGATGTTCCTTTATGACCCTTTCAGTCACCGAATCTAAATCCAGCTGAGAAATTATGGTTTTGGTCTGGCTCACGTGATTACAGCAAAGCCTCAAGGGCTATTTGCCTAAGAGGAAGAATGCCTTCGTGGAGAACTTTCTGAGGAAAACTGGCTCGGATACACGCTACACATGAAAAAACTACGAAAACGCCCATGCTGCCAGCCCGTTTGCGGGATTCAAACCTCAGACTGAACTACCAGTGTTCAGCGACTTTACCGCTGGTGGGCCTAGAAGTATGGCATGAACTAAACGGCAAAACGCGAAGAGGCATTAGAGAATTAAGGAAGATGCGTGATATTCTATTCCTGATGAAAAATGTCAAAAATTAGTTGACTCCATGCCAAACAGAATTACTGCAAACCTTAAAAAAATTTGCAACTAATTATTAATAAAGAAGTTAAAATTTTTGTATTAGAGAAGCGTTTTGTTGTAAAAACTAGATGTTTCTATTTTTCTTTGTCTTAATGCATTTTTGAGATAATTCAGAGAAAACATTATGGCACAGAACTATCCCAGTAATACGTGATGATGCTTAGAGAATCAGTCAATTACATAAATAAGATCCAAACAATGTATATTAAGCATTAATTAAAAATGTTACACATGAGTTAAAATTTCAAAAAAAAGTTTTCTTTATTTAGCCATAGTTTATATAGCCATAGTCTTTTAGCCATAGTTTATATGATGACATTATAAGTGTAAATATATCGAAAAAAATGAGAACTTTTTTATGTGTTAGTGCATGAAAAATTAACAAGAAAAAACAACAAATGAATTTTTTATTGCAAAAAATATTTAATCTCATGCACGTACATTTCAAATAACCAGAAAACGTAGTAATAACTTGGAAAGTAAATTAAAATTGTTACTAATAAAGGATCTATCTATTATAAAAAAACTACTAATTTATAGTTCTTGATTAGGTTTAAATAAAGTATAGGATGTAGATCCAGTGGAATGATCCTCAATATATGACACTGAAGGAGGAAATGCATGCAAAATATAGATGAGATAAAAAGTGCAAGTTTTCACCCATTTATCCATAAAATAAAGGAATAAATATCAGCAGAAATGGCAATTCGAAAAGATGAATGAGTGAGAAGTAAAAATTTTAATGTGTTATTAAAAACTCTGTGTTACAAAGTTAGTACTAGAAAGCTAAATTCAAAATCTGAATGTTTCAGTTTATTGTTACAAATATCAGAAAAGAAGTGCTTATTAAATGGGATGGCATTTGAATTTATATAGTATGGTTTACTACAGGGTATGGTTTACTACAGTTAATTCATCAAGCTTTGAGAAATTCATGAGAGGAAACACATGTTATGAGAGTTTCAGTGATTTGAAGCAAATATTTGAAATATTCATCTCGCATGAATCAATATGCATATGTGCAAGTTCATATATCTGGGCAGAAAATTTCAAATATGAAAAATACAATAGCAACTATAGATATTAAATAAGCATAAATGCAGCACATTTTAAAATCAAAATATCCAGAAAATAGGGCAAAGATAGCTGATAGTAGGAAATTAAGAAAATAACTAATAATAATAAAGGCTAAGAGTTAAGTGCACATGCTGTTCAGATGTAGGCAGACGGCTATAATCAGAATTAGAGGAGACATAAAATTTCTGTGAAATTACTTAAAAACAATGTTCTTGAATTTTTCAGCGTAAGTTAAAATTAAAAGAGCTCTCTCTTAAAACTTATCACTATAAACTACTTATTCACATATAAACAGCATATCAGAAAGAATTAAGAATTTATACATGTAATTTAGTGCTAACTTACATACGTAAGAAAACCATAATAAACAACTGAATTTTCTAATTTAGCATCACAAAAGGAAATACTTCTGAAATTTTCATTTTATAGTAATTACAGTGATATTCATTCAACAGAATGGAATAAAAAGTACTTACCATTTGTTAGAGATTTACACTGAGTGTTAGCTGTTATATTTGTCATGGGACCGCAGCCACTTCTGTTTATAGTACAAATTTGAACAGTATATTCTGTATTAGGCAAAACGTCAATCTTATGTTCCATCTTATTTGATTTGATGTCAATAATATCAATTTTTGTTGTTTTCTCTTCAACTTTTTGACCATTATCATTACGATATTGAGCTCGAGTATATAACGTCACCTGAAAGATAAATTTTGCATTAATCTTGTCTCCTCAAAATTTATTTTATGTTTAATGACAACTTTTATGTTTTAATATTAGAAAGTACCATGTTTAAAACCATAGGTATTATATCAGGTTATGATTTATGTAATTAAATTTGATTATACATACTAACAGTGGAACACACATGCACACACCTACAAAAATCAGTGATCGAGAAATCTAGGAAAAATATTAACACATCTCTTTATTGAAATATAAGCACAAGGCTTTTTTTCACTGTTGGAGTAAGATGAAGGCAAAACAGTTTTGCTCCTTCTAAAATACAGTTTAATCAGGTTCTTTCAAACTGCATAGAGCTTTTCTGTATAATTAATGACAATCTGAGATTAAATTTTGCTTAATATTAAAGTGCGAGATGGTATACTTCCCTTATTTCTATGACCAATCTTCCAATTAAACTTTGTTTCCTTTTTGCTCTACTCTGGACCGCTACTGCCAAACAAAAAAACATACTCTTCAGAAGGGCTAATGCTGCGTGTTTTTTCGTCAGGTGCAAATTTTGCAGAGCCTAAATTCTGGTACTTTCTTTTAATCAGTAAAATTTTCGTGACAATAGAAGTACTTTAATAATGTATGTAAGTGTGACAATTAGCTGAGTTTATCTTAAAACAAAATACCTTAAACAAATACATATAAAAGTAACTCAGTTTATTTTACAACAGAGTATCTTAGCTAAATGTATATAAAATAGGTATAAATCAGCAATATATGTACACGGTATTAAAATAAAAATAATAATAATATTAAAGACAGTAGAGGTTAAAAAAGACACAGTTAAATTTTATTATGTAAGCCAAGGAAAGACCAGATTTTAATGATGGAGCAAATATACTATTGATAGCTGAGCCACGTAAAATTGTTGAGAAATCTAAAACTCCAAAGGCATACTGAGTAAAGCCAGAAGAGGAAGTACAATAAAAAAATACATTTTGTCAGATAAAATGTAGAAGTTCAGACTTGGATTATTCTAGATCTTACTATACAGAATTATCTTATTAAGGCTGTCAGAGAGAAGATTTAAGTAGCTCAAGAAATACCAATCAAGCCACACAACAATGCACTTGTGACTAGTGGCATACCTGAGGAAAGGCAAGAGGGGACATCTATCCCTGGTTGCAGTATACAGGGGATGTTAAATTTATGTCAAAAAATTTTAGAATGAAAAGTTTTCCATTCTTGACAACTAGGATTGAGAAGGGAAATCTTAAGCTGCCCCTGGGAGCTGAAAACTCTGGCTACAGTTCTGTTCAAGACGTAATCAGGGAATTGCTTATGTAACTAGGAGTAGCAGAACTGTAAAACAATTATCGAGATTAAGAGCTTTTATAAAAGGGAAGATGGGAATAGAGCACATCAGTTAATAAATTCTAGTTGGACTGTTATAGTGGTCTAGAAATAAGAAGTAAGAGACAGTATTAATGTCAATAAATATTTCTACTTCTTAATGACTGGATTCAGCACTTAGTTATAACGAAAATGAAACAAGTTAAACTTTCAACTGCATGAAATAAACTTCAGTTTATGGAGAAAGTAAAACAACGAAGCTCAGTTTATAATATTACATGACTTTGAGGTTAATTACATAAAAGTACTTTGGCTGCATGTTTTCTCAATACCCTGAAATAGTATTCATGCAAAAGAAGAACAGCTTCATAGTACTGTGAAAAAAATCAAATATAATATAAATATTGTAAAATTAAATCAAATATAATATAACTGTGTCTTTTCTTTACTACAAATGCTAAAAGCAAAATTCCTTCAATGTTATAGATTGTTTTGAAAACCACTAATAGTAAACAATGCTGAATTCTTAAATCTTTAAACAATACTTTAAAATATCAGTACATAATTTTGTAATTTCTTTTCCGTCCACTTGTTTCTTTTTAATTTACTTTTTTAGATCTTTAGAGTTCCTGCTATCACCTGACATTAAAGAGAAAATGACATGAAACACTTTATGTTTCATACCTCCCTGACACTATATACATAAAAAAGTAGTTCTCTTTAAAATATATAAAATTTAATTCTTTGATTTATACTAGAATGCCTTGAGATTTATAAAAACACTACGACATTTACTCACATTGTAGCTCAGTATAGTTCCTCTTGCATTTAGTGGAGCTTCCCAAGTGATATAAACCGAATCTGTATCTTTATCAAAATCATGATCACACCTCATTTCTACATTCTGTGGAGGATCTGGTACTTGAATAATAATAATAAAAAAAATGTGTAAAACGAGAATAATAATTTTAGGTACAGATCAAATGAAAAACAAAAGAATATTTATATATTCTCTTACTTCCGTCTGAAGTTGTTCCTTCTAAAGGTTCTGACCAATTACCACAACCTAATGCATTGCAAGCTTGAACCTGAAATAAAGTACAGTTTTAAATTAATGATAAGAAAATTTAAGCAGCCTCTTATGTAATCAAAAAGCTAATATGCAGGATAAAGTTAAGGGCATCGTATGATACAGAGGGAGTCAGAAATATGGCTACATGTTTGATCGCATTAAATGATAGCAATATTACGTCTAGCGGAAATAAGATAATGCTGCTGGAAAGTCAAGTTTTTGAACTGAAGAACAGTATGTAATAATTCAAACCAGATTAATTTCTTTTTGCCTCAAATTGCTCGCTGTTTCGAAAGCACCCAGAATATGAACCTTCTAAAAAATAACAAGTGGGTAGTGCTGTTTCATATTTCAGGAAGGAGTTGATACCATAAAAATTGAAAATTGAACTCTTAAGGCTTACGCCAACCAACTCGAATTCCCTTTTCCTGGCCGCTCGCTCGGCTTAGGTTAGGCAAAGCAATCGAGTTAGCGAACATATCTTGGAAGTAAAGTTCCGCTGGTGTAATAAAGCATTCGTAACTAATTTAGTTTAGCTTAGTTAAATAAAAAAAATATAGCTAATATTTTATTAACTTTTCCTTATTTTTTATCCCGTTTTATAAAACATGTTCTGCACATGAAGATATTCAGCATTTTAAGTATAAATAGTAATCTAAGTGCTTCATACTGTTAGTCTTTTTACAACTGCTTTAGCATTACCCTTAAAAATACATGTTCTTAAAATAATAATAATATTCTAAAAATTTTTAAAATTAACGTAAATATTAAAAATTGAAAAAATGCAAAGTTTGTTCGGCATTGATTTCAAATGGAACGTTTTCGTTCCATTTGAAAAAACTTTGCATGGCAACGGGCCGGTGGTACAGAACATGTGGACGCACAACTTTCACAATTAACAGAAGCACCAAAGCGGAAGACTTAGGAACGAATATATTTTTAGAATTTTGGAAAGGCACTGAGCAGCAGAATTCAGAACCCGCAGAGTTTACAGGTGGTAGCAAAATTTCTACTGCCGACTTGATGGCAATGAAATTTCCTTTTTATACAGGAGGTTTATAATTATTTCGCTTAAAACATGCTCTTGTGAAAAGGAATTTCTTTTGGAAGTCACTGAACCAAGACTTCTGAAATTACCAAGCAGAACAAATTTCAGTTCTATCAACGATTTCAAACGGCATTTCATATTTCAGTCAGATTTCTCTTACATCGAATGTTCTGCATAGAAAATGTATCTGAGAATTATTTTAAAGATTTATTACAACCGTTGCATACATTTAATAACTTATTTTTGCACATTTGCACGCCATTACCATGTGATACAATTTAAAAAATTACCGAAAATCTTATCAGCATTCATTAAACCAATTTTTTTGGAAAATTATTCCATTAATAAATCAGATATCACAAATACACACATCATTAACGCGATTTACCTTCAAACCATTAATTTCATCTAAAAAAAGGTATTTAAGATTATTAAGCTGCTTTATACAAAAGTGGATTTTAAGATACAATAATGAAACAGCAGTATTTGTTTATGTATATTCAAGGCAATTTATACAATTACTAACTTTATATTAAAAATATTATACATATTTTCTGAACTGCTTACAAAATAAGTTTTTACATATTTGCAAAAGAGAAATTAGATTTTAAATAAAATGAAACTGGTTAATTTGTTTCGAAAATCTCGTTCTCCTACTATTTATTATAACATAAAGCTGCATGTAGCACTCTAATATTTAAATATCGATGCACTAATAATGCATACGTATTTAATGATCAAAATACATTACAAAGTACTTTTATTATTTAATCAATTTCCCTCAGGTTCATTATCATTAATGTAATATTTTAGGGAAAATAAATGAAAGGTATCTTATTTATTTAAAATTAGGAAATACAACAACCTTATTTTGGCGCATATTTTGAAAGCTCTATCGCTTTTGAGGGCAATCAGACACAGGTCTCTCTTCTTCAGAAGCAAAATATTAAAGCCTATATATTTTACTGTCCAATATATTTTAAAACTCAATATTTTATGATTTTTAGTGTTATTCCATACTGTGTGTTTCTTTAAAATAATTACCATTTCAGTTTGCCTGAAAACTACTTCTGAAATCTACAGAGTCTTTTTAACATTCTCGGAGAGAGATGTTAAACTTTCAGATCCAGCTTTAAAAATATAACCTAAAAAATTAATTTTATAAAATCTAGCAAATCATAATGTCATTCACTTAAAATCGAAGCTGAGTGACAATGTTGCATTTCACTTTAGTGACCTAGTTTTCAGTAATAAAAGTAGCTACGCAAGATGACATTTATAAAGCTACAACAGTAAACCATATTCTCTAAGCATAACTAAAATTCTTTTTAGTCATCCTAACTTCTTTCATATTAATCACCCCTTTCTTCTTATTCATCCCAGCTTCAGAAGAGCAGAAGCTCTTCTGCAGGTATCAGGATAATACAAGAGGATGATGAATTTCGGAAGTCTGAAGCATGAAATAAAGGCACCTTCGGACAGAGCAAATGCATATCATGTTTATGATAAATACGGCACTGATTTGCGATCGTATTCTTCATTTAAATAAGCGAAAATTTGCGGCAGAATATACACTGAACCATAACCAACTTGGATTATCACACTGCAAACACCTGATTGATTACATATCAACCTGTTTTCTCACGTCTCATAACCACTTCCGTACTCGCATAATACACAGTGATGGAGAGAGCTGGTTTTCACTGTTAACGACATCTGGCGACTCGCAAATTAGTGACAACTCGTGCACCGGAGAATGCGAATCCTGATCAGGGGTCACTCGTGGTTTACAATACTGCAACTGTAATTTGCTGCTGCATATTCAGTTATCTTGATTAATGATATAAGCTCGGGCAAATCAATTTGATTTAAAATAAAAAAAAAGTTTCCAGTTTAATATGCCATTCTCCCACTTCTACAGTAAACAATAATACACGATGTTTGTTTCAATGCTTCAATTGTGTAGCGATTTTTGTGACTCACCTTTTAGAATGAAAATGCATATAATACGGTATATACGTTTTTTGCAGAATAAAATGCATTTGCAAGCTTTTATTTATGTATTTGTAAGAGAATGAAGTTTTGACAGCTTGCTTTCTTCCAATGCTCCGTTTTCTAATCTATCCATTTAGCGGGGATGCCAGTGTAGCGTAAAAACTTTAAGATTTTTATTGCCTTTTAATTTAGATTTTATAATTTACTTATATGCATAACTATTCATTAAAATATTTCAGGCAAGTAAGTAAATGGTAGAGAGAGAGAGCGAAGACAGCAAACCTGAAAATTGTAGGTTTCACCAGGATCTAGACCCACAAAAATGTACATATGGTTATTACGGCCTGGTGCAAGAATATCCATAGTGTTATTTAATACAAGACTACCGTTATGATGCCAAAGTTGAACGATATAATGAGTGATATTGGCTCCATTATTATGCGTTGGTCGTCTCCAGCCAAATAAGAGCGTTTCATTAGTGGATGCCAGGACGTGTACCCAGGATACTTTAGGAGGAACTGAAAATAAAACATACAAAATTTTATTATTCACTGCAGAATCAAAGAAAAGGAGGAAAAAAAAATATTTCTTTACAACATATGATACTGTTACTTCGAAAAATAATAAAAAATAATTTACGAAATTACGATTGCATTCTTTTCGCATAAGAGACTTGACAAAATTCTAGTATTAAAATTTGATCAAATAATAATGTATAACAGAATCGAATTTAATTCTTAAACAAGAAATAAATATTAGAAAAACACTAGATAAACTTTATCGGCAAATTTTTTTTTCAAGTGAGCATTCTAATAATTAATTATTAAAGTATTTAAATAACGTAAGCCGCCCAACCGGTATAGTGATTAGCGTCGCTGAGTGCCGTGCCGAAGGGCTCGGGCTCGAATCCCGGAGAAGACATGGACGTTTGTAAATTATAGTGGTGGGGCATGGCGGCATTCTAAATATGCGGGGAGCTGAAAATCCATTCCGAAGCCGAAAGTCGTGTGGTTTGGTGGAAGGGGAGAGGGATGGGAGACCCTCAGACCCATCCTTACTGGGGTGCTCTATATCAAAACTGGGGGGGGGGGGGGGCTGAGCTAAATCGCACTGTCACCTGTAAGGTGCTTAAGGCTGTTGCCAACGACAGGCGTATCTTACGCTCCTTGCCACGAGGAATTTCGTGGGCTTGGCCTGCTGTTACTGTCAGACAAGTGAGCCTAAGTAACAACAAGAATATTACGAAAGTAAATTATATTACGTCTCTAAATTTAGCCGATAGGAGAAGTATTGTAACATAAAATTCCATTTACAGTTTCAAGACTTCATTGACGGTACCAATAAAACTCATACTGATCTGTAGAAGAGATATTCAATGAACGAAAAAATTGTAGCAATTGATTGATTCTTCAAAAAATAATAATGTTCCGCTCGATTTTCGATTGACCACATAACTAACCATTTCAGGTTTCTAATATTTACCATTTCTTGCTGAAAAATAAACCTTTGTTATAGTTGAAAATTTAGAATGATTTTTCGCTTTCCTTTTTCTTTAACTAATCTTTATATACCGAGGACAAAATACTTCAAATGTCTTCCTTCGGAGTTATACACAGTCCAGTCACATTAATGTGACCACCACGTACTTTCCATGTCAGAGTTAAATAACCAATCACAGAAGGCAGGTGGCAGCACAGTGCAGTTGAGCGTATATAAAGGGTGTGTGAGGGCTTCGGAAAACATTTCAATCGTTGGCGTAATGCAGAAACGAAGCGATTTATCCGACTTCCAAAAGGGCATGATCATTGGCTTTCGGGCCAAGGGTGGAAGCATTTCCGAAACGGCTGAGTTTGTGAACTGTTCGCGTGCCGCCGTGGTAAAAGTGTACCGTGCATGGCAAAATGGGACTGTCCAAAATCAGCGACGTGGCAAATGTGGTGCACCACGGGCCATAGATGACAGAGGCGAACGACGGTTGCGGAGATGCGTTCGGGCAGATAGACGGGCTACCGTTGAGCAACTGACCACCAAAATGAACCAAGGGGCTACCAAAAGTGTCTCCCAAAGTACTATTCAGCGAACATTGCTGCGTCTGGGCCTCCGAAGCAGACGCCTGGTTCGTGCACCTATGCTGACTGCTGTTCATCGACGGCGAAGGCTAGAATTTGCACGCCAGTACAGCAGCTGGACGTCCACTGAGTGGCGACAGGTTGCGTTTTCGGATGAATCGCGTTTTATGCTCCATCGGACAGATGGACGTTGGCGTATAAGGCGTGAAACCTCTGAAAGGAACCACCCTGCAACCATTGCCGGAACGGTCCAAGCTGGAGGCGGGAGCATTATGGTCTGGGGAATGTTTTCCTGGCATTCTCTAGGTTCACTGATCATTGTGGAAGGCACAATGGATCAATACAAGTACGCATCTGTCCTTGCGGACCATGTTCACCCCTACATGCGCATTGTTTTTCCTCAGGATGATGGCATCTTCCAGCAGGACAATGCGAGGTGCCATACAGCTGCCAGTGTACGTGCGTGGTTCGAAGAGCACCAGGATGAGTTTACCGTCCTCCCCTGGCCAGCAAACTCACCTGACTTAAACCCAATCGAGCATCTGTGGGACCATCTCGATCGAGTTGTTCGCGCCATGGATCCTCAACCGCGTAATCTAGTGCAGCTGGCCACGGCATTAGAGTCGGCATGGCTCAACATCCCAGAGAACACCTCCAGGGACCTATGTGACTCTCTTCCTGCACGTCTCGCAGCAGTCCGCTCTGCGAAAGGTGGTTATTCTGGCTTTTGACAGATGGTCACATTAATGTGACTGGACTGTGTATAACGCAACAATAAACGCTTTAGGGTTTATTAATTTTTATCTTTGATAAATTACATTTTTACCATTTTTAAGGTTGAAAAAATGGCATGTTCTTTTTACTCATAAAACTCAAAGCAGTCTTTCCAAAATGACAGTATAATGAAATTAGATTATATAACCTCTTTTATCGTTCTATGTCAGCTGAAGTTCAAAGTCAGAGCATAATATTCCTTAAATAAAAATTTTATATAGGTTTGTTAGAACTCTATCTCTCATTTTAAGAAAAGTTATGACTATTTTGCAGACTCTTCTGCAAACAATTAAATTAATCCCGAGCATTCTAAAAATTGGATATTTTAGCAAGAAATCTATGTTCTGCGAAACTATTATTAGTTACAACAGCACTCTACAGAATCTGTATCACTGTCAAGATTTCTCTATTTAAAATACTAGAACGGCTTTCGGACTTAGAGGAACAAGTTGCTGAAGTCAAAGCCACAGAATATTACAGGCTTACAGAAAGCTGAACAATAGAAACAAATTTAAATCCTGATATGCCCATAAATTATTTATTCTTTCATTCATTTCACTATTTAATAGGTTAACGAAACAGATATTCGAATGTCAAAGAGAAAGCTATTAAAAGTTCATTCACGCATGTAACATCTTTCATTCGAAACTATTCTATATTAAGTAACTTGATTATTCGGAGTCCTTTACACTTATCATCAACATTATTCACTGAAGCATAATAAAAATATTCGTAATGACCATTACTATTAATTGGAGCCCAGATATGTAGAGAAATACGTCTGCTTTTGAATTATAAAAAGTAGTCTCAGAAACGAATCGTTGAAAGTCAGGTACTATCTCTTGAAATACAATCGCAGCATTCTCAAGTCCCAAAGAACAATTCATTATGATTTACAAAATAAAAACGAACGTAGTTCGAACCAAAGATTACAGTAAAAATCTGTCTCAAGAGCGAATGTAGACACTTGATATATAATTTAATTATATCGATAACTGTAGTTCTTTCTTTCAGCTTCTCCAATTCAATCTGACGGTTCCTACTTAGATTCTGGGATTCTTTAACTATCTGCTGCAGATACTAGTTCCCTCGTTCATCGCTGGCAAGCTTAGCATTATATGGCAAGAAGCCCAAATCTGCAGTACAGCGTCGACTTTCGAAAAATCTGTTACACAAAATCGTTAAAACTTGTTCGGACACATGTTGACGAAAATTCCAAGGAAACGTCTGGCAATAAGACCCAGGTGGTGAGCAAAATTCTTCGTAATCTTCCAGCCGTTCTTCGCCTAGTACGGTAAAATTCTATTTTTCTGAATCCCCCGTTTTTCTTTATACGGCAAGAAAAATTAACCTTGCTTTTAGTTTACACATACGTTTTGAAATTTTTGTTGATTTAAGTGAAATAAACAGATAATAAAGTACAAAATGTTTTTATGAAGTTTTTGAACTAATTTAGATGATTGAGTAGGCTCTATAAATTCGGTTAACCACGTTTAACAAATATACAACCTATACATCTTACCAAAGAATTAATTACTTATTACAAGCCTATTTAAAAAAAAGTAATGGTTTATTTAATTTTAGTTGAACAGAAATAAGCCAAGCATTTTTTTTTTTGAAAATGAAAATTTTTTAATGTAAGTTTAGTATAAAAGTTAAAAACAAGACATAACTGTATAACCTTCGTTAAATAAAATACGACACGGGAGGATGCCCTCATTTGTATTTCATTAAATCCTATTTGGCATGCAGGAGAAGGGGGAGGGATCCAGACTGCTCGAGTATTCTGAAAAAGCTACGTTTCCGTTAATTTCAGATATTTGGAATTATATTCTACTCGATAATTTAGTTCTTCGAACTGTCCCTGTGTTACATCTACTTTACTTTCCCTCTACCTTTCTTATTCTAGACTATTAGGTTCTTTTCTTAGTCTACTTCATTCTAGTCTGTGCGAAAATCAACGTTTCATAGCATTAGTTCTAATTTGGGCACCTATCGCAAAACAATTGTTTTTTCAATTAAACGCAAATTAATATTAATTGTTAAAAAAAGATCAAAGTGCTGTGGATTATAATGTAAAAAATTACACATTTACATTGTCAGGACTGAGTGTTCGGTGCATATTCTTGGAAAACATCTTCGTGACAGCTTGTCTGATCCTGATCTTGAACAGGCAGCTGAATGCAGCTATGTTCTGTGGTAGAATACTGTGAATAAGTGGTAGAAGAACTACACTTCAGAGGGATTTAAAATCCTCTTTTATTAAACCACAATTATGTACAGCCACTTCCCAACTCGGGAGGGATACAGAAAATAAAGACCGCACTTGGGTCTAAACTGAACAATCAAATTTAATTTAAACTATAGCTGATTAGAAATTAAATATTCGTTGCTCACAGAGCTATAACGCGAGGTTGACCTCTAAACTAAATGGTGCGTAGCAAGATTTAACTAATACTGACGCACTTGGAATTACTATCACGTAACAGCGCTACGGCTTAGAATTTAAATACTAGCTAGTCAGGCGAACGTTGAATAGATTAACAGTGGTCTGAGACTAAAGGCTCTCTCACACTGAAAGGTTTCTACCTTTCGTTTAAATATAACTTGGCTCCACTTCAAATTAGCATAAAGTTGAAACGCGCGCTTATTCTAACGGGAAGTCGAAATGAGAACAGACAGAAAAGGGAAAATTAAAATAAAACTTTGTTAGTTTAACTAAAACCTTACAAATCAAATTTTTCCATTCACTATGACTTAAACTGTTTAGTGAAAAAAAAATATTTAGTGCTAATAAAAATTTTCAACCTAGTTAAAATACATTCTGTTAGGGGTCCATTTAAAATAGTCGAGTTTTCCCCTCCTCAAACTAAGACAATCTATTATACAAAGCCGATTTTGTCTTTGTTCCGATAATCAAGGCTTTACTGTACTTAAAAGCAGCCCAATAACGAAATCAGGACATGTTTTGAAGACAACTCTCTGAACATTTTTTAAACCCTCCCAATAACTAGCTACTCAAGACTGAAAAATAGATCCCTCGCGTAATTCATCGGAGTCCTAGCACGAAACATTTTGAAACAGGCTTCAGAAAATGATCAACTAACGTTACAGCACGCTTCTTTGATCACTTTGTTCGTTATCCTTAGTTATCTCTTTGTAGCACAGTGTAGCTGGAATTTCTATTCCAGCTCCGAACAAATCTGTTGATAAGATTATCCAACATCAGAGTTTATGCCTGCAGAAGACTCACACTAAGATAGAAAAATGTATTATAAGATGGCATAACTATCGCTAAGTTTCTAATACCTGTAAAGATTCAACACTGCCTAGCTATAAGAGTATATGAATTAAAAAGTTCCCTTATTAAAGCAAAATAAATAAATTATCCTGAAATCTTACCATCTGCTGGCATTGAAACATTCACGAAATCAAAATCACTATATCCCGCTTCATTTACTGCGCATAGCATGAACGTGTAAGTGAGTCCCGGTAGCAAAGAGTGCACAGTATAATTTCGAACATTGCCATGAATATCATGATCAAGGTCTATCAGTGATTCATCTAAGAAATTTTTGCTCTCCAAACGAAATCGTTCAACAGCTAGATTTCCATCATATATAACATGCCACCTTAAAGTAACTGTGCTTGAATCTTCTACAGTAATTTCGTTTTTTAAGAATTCAACTTCAGGAGGTTCTGTTAAAAACAAATAAACAAATATTATTTACATAAATATTATTAAAAATCATGTAGAAAATTTTTAAAATGCACTAATGACCATTTGTTACATAAATTCTCAAATAATTTGAATACCTTGAACACATTCACATAATTATGCAGAAATTACCATACAATACTTTTATACAATTCTCCTGGAACATTTTTTACTTTAGATTTATGAAATACGTTAATTGTTTAAATCGGAAAAGCTTTCAGAATATTTCATTTATAAGAATATTAGGCTCGAAAGCTATAAACTACTACGAAAGGATTACATTAGAATTTGTCCGAGACTATGTAATTAAGGCGAAGCAAATGTACCATTTGTATATATATTATATTAAAATATACATGTAATAAAAATACGTAGCAGCATTTGTGATGAATTAGATGTAGTAGACGCGTGCGTATAATAATAAAATGTTGAATTCGTAATGAACAGCAAAGTTAGTAGTCCAGGCAGATTAAATCTTCATTTTTTTTTCACTTGACATTTGCAGCCACCATTTACTTGGCACTCTAATTGTGCTTATTCAAGAATATTTACATTTTTGATACTGTTGCGGTAGGAAAAGAGCAGAGCAAAATAGCGTCCAAGCGGCAACAGAGATGTAAGCAAAAGTGCGCAATTATCCAGTATGGAGGCTTACCAGCATAAGCTTTTGGTTTAGGCTGTTTATTAAGAGAAACGTTTCAGTTCCCGAAATTTTGAGTTTAGGTTCCGAATAGCTACGTCATAAGCTTTACGCAAGCCATGTGACATAGATTGATTTAGCAAAAATGATACAATCCAGAAAGGTTATTACGACTTTTAGAATACAGAGAGGAAATACGCAAATTAAAAATGAGGAATCAAGAAGCTATTATTAAATTAAACTACAAAGCTGATTTACATATTTTTATCTTACATATCCTATATGTATAACTAAATAATTAAATTAAAACTAAACAGGAAAAGAGTGAACTAGAAAGTTGAAATTTAATCAAATTATTAAAAATAGTTAAATAACGTTAGTAGAATCTACAAATTTAACCTGAGTTGGAAAAGTAATATACAAAAATACAAAAATTATAAAAACTACACAAAAATGGTTACAATAAGCAAAAAATTGAATTATCACTGTCAGATTCAACTTTTTAAGAGGTGGAAGAATCTAACAATGATATAACATCTTTTTCTGGCAAAATCAGTTATGTTTCTTTTCTCTTCCAACCAACTGAGGATCAAAATTAATTATTTTAAATTATTTGTACCTCTGAAAATTAAGGTGAAAAGATGGCGTTTTTAAGATTAGATAATCTCTGTATATAACATATAAATCATCTACAGAGATTATCAAAACCCATTATACAAAAATTAAATTAAAAATAGCAAAAAGTAAGTGTATAATAAATAAATTCCTATATTCTTACTTAGCACTTTTAGCGCAAGTATTAGGATATATACGCATAGATAGATAGATAGATAGAGGAATAGATATATAGATAATGCAAAATAAAATAATTCATCCCATATTCAGTTCGGAATAAATTACGTGCAAAAACTAAAAATCCGAAGCACAGAAGCAAACTGAAAGAAATTAGGGGGAGGGGGTAAAATATGCAGAAAAACCAAAAATTAAAATGAAATATACAACTTTTGCTGCATCGTCATCAGGTAGTTGGCGCAAAGAAAGAAGCAAATAATGCTGACTAGTCTAACAAGTCTCTTTGTTATGATGCTTATATATTCAATCTAGAAGTCTTAAAAAATAGAATTTTAATTCACGAACTTTGCGAATGACTAGAACGAACTTTGCAAATTTCTCATACAAGCATTCATTTTTCCAGCTGAAGTATAATAAAAATTCAATAGAGCAACTAAGTAACATGGCAAATACTTCATCTCTAGGGTAACGAACTAGACGCGCTACACAAGAATAGTTCTGAGGATGTGATCAAAGATTTCCAAATTAAAAAATGCAAGAAAAGATATTACGAATACAAAGGGGAACAATAAAAAAATAAATATTTTCCTCCTCAGTGCATATTTCATTTCACTTAGAAAAATAAAATTTCGTTTTAAGATTTATCATTGTTTATATCTTTAATTAGATATATACGGGAATACCAAAACATATTAAACATTAAGGGCCTTCTAAATGTCTTGATCCAATTCTAGTTGATCATGAATACCCTCTAAGCTCTGCCGTTTCAGAAATGTTTTCATTCATTGGCTTGCCATGAAGATCTAGATTTAATCAAACTTATTACTTGAGTTACTTATAACTAGTCATATACTTTGCATCTGGCACACGAGTACGAGTGCCCAGTTATTAACTTAGTATACACAACACCCGATAATGAAACCCCAAGAAGGAATGGTATAAAAGTTATGCAAATTTCAGGGTAGACGCACGTTACAGAGTTATGCGAATGATGTGAAATGCGCAGCTCGCCAGCGCACGTTGAAGGAGATATAAGGGAAGGAACCAGCAGAATGTTAAATTTCCGTGCCGTTATTTTTGTTTGGGAAATCATCTTAGAAAATTTGTTCTTGTCTCAAAGGACGCATGTAGTAGCAGAGAATGCCAACTTTTTGCCAACGGAGGTAGTTCCAACCGACAGACGATTTTACGAGGGGCTTGGTGATCAGACTGAGAAGGGCAGGTTGGTGCACACCACAAATCTCAGCTGACACACACCTGGACGCGTTCACTGTGGCGACGATGGTTGGAATAAAGAAACGTGAGAAGTTGGAGGGGACCGGAGCAGCCAGAGTGACGTTAACACGCGTGCATCCGCCGACAAGCGTTAGCGCACCCGCACGCCACTTCTACCTCCATTGTGCAACATTTGAAGTCCATCCTGGATGTTCCCATATCGACCAGAACCATTTGCCGTCGATTGGAGGCTAGTGACTTGCTAGTGGCGTCCGTTAAGAAGACTGGCATCGACCACACATCATAGACGCCAATGTCTGCAATGGTGCCGGGCTCGAGCGATGTGTACGATGGAATGGCACAGCGTCGTATTCTCAGATGAGTCACGATTCTGTTTCTCTGATGATAGGCGCCGCGTACGAGTGTGGCTCGATATGGAGACAGGTCCAATCCGGCAGCAATTATGGAACGCCCCTCCGCGCGTCAACGTGGTATCACGCTTTGAGGCGCAACGTGCTAGTTCGTATTCAGGGCACTATGACCGCATCATCCAACGTGCTCTGCAAGATGTATAGATGCTTCCCTAGCCACCGTTCTCTCCCGATCTCTCACCAATCGAACACATTTGGGATGTGATTGGACACCATTTGCAGACCCTGCCATTGCCGCGTTCAGAAGACGAACCGTGGCAAATGGTTGACAGGGAATGGAGAGGTATTTCTCAGGACACCATCAGTAGCCTCAGTGACTTTATACCTAGACGTGCTGCTTCGTGTATGCCCGTACAAGGTGGTCTTAGAACCCACTGAGCCGATGCTATGATCGCTCTGTATAATGCATAGCATTTCGAAATAAAGATCACTTTTTGTTCGTTGCTGTCTCTCTCTGTTTGTTAAGTTTCATCACTTTCTGGCCACTCATTCTTGATATTGCACTTTCAGTGTCGGGTAGTGTAATATATCCATAACATTGAAGTGCATAGTCGTTACAAGATAGTTGACGTTATTCATTTGACTGAGAGAGTATCTTAATATTTTGATACATTTCTACATTTATAATTTATATTCTATATGAGAGACAGAATTATTACTGAAAATACAATAACATATACTGTAAGATATATTACCTTGAACAAGCAAGTCTTGGGCTGCACTAGCATTTGTAAACTCATTACTTGCTTCACAAACGTAAGTTCCATTATCTTCTCGCTGCAAATCATCAATACTCAGGGAAGCCAGAATCGTGGTAGAATCAACCGGTGTAACGGCTACTTGAAGGCGACTATTTGTTGTGGTGTTGACCACCTCGTCCCCTTTCAGCCACTCAACTTCTGCTAATGGATGGGCTATGACTAGACACGTTAAGTTAGCTTTTTTTCCAGCCTTTTGTGCAGTTACATTATTTTCTACTTGTATTGTAACAGGAACTGAAAAAGAAAAAAAAACTTAGTAAACGTATTAGATGAAAAATATCGTGATCAAAAATGAAGTTAACTACATAAAAGAGAAAAATGTAACATGTATCCTGTGCAATCCAGAATTTTGAATAAAATGGATTTCATTGTTAAACAGAAGATAAATATTTAGAGACTAAGGTAATTAAAATGGGCTTCTGAGCATGACTTCAGTTGGTCTAAGAGGTGTTTTTGTCTACTGCAGGCGTTGCTTGTTTTTCAACGATTTTCTTTTTCTTTCAGAACAAGAACCCACAACGCGGGCATGACAAAAAAAATCATCGTGCAAGATTTTATTAGTGTAGCGTAATGCTTCATTTGGTTATCCAGTACACTATCAATAGTTCCTGGGAAAGATAAACAAACGAGGAAAAAACTATAAAACGCTCAGCAATGTATGAGCCATTCCTCTTTCAAAACGGTCGCTAAAACGGTACTTGTGGAAGGAAATGTTTTCTGTCTCGCTCCTTCAAAAGACCTTCAAGTATTTCAATAATATTTAGATAGGATCATTATGCAAGCCATGAAACGCTACGTGCCTCATTTTCATGGTAATGAAATATCTTTGCCATTCGTCGTGCTTTATGCATTAGTACGCTTCCATCGTGACACGCAACAGTAACTCCAGGTATCCAACTTCAGACACCGCGTCTACCTGATCTATCAGAACTGATGTTTGGCAGTGATGGACCAATTAAAAACTATCAGTAAGCCTAAATGATAGCCACCATTGCTGGACTATATCCGTAATACCACTCTAGGCATGAAATACTCCAGGTGGTAAACTTTTATAGGTCTTCTCGGCAGGCAAACTCTCTGTGACGCTGGAAAAACTGTGAAGGTGGAATTACTGCAGAAGCAACGCATATTTCCCATTGCTTGAAGTCCACGATTTTCGTTGTTGGCATCATTTAAAATGACGTTTGGCGTTTATAATGGTTACCAAGAGTCTGTATATAATAACAATAATCTATGACCTGCTCCGCCATTAGCACTACAGATAACGGTCTGCATATAAGCAACCTAAGCCTGAATATTCACTTTTTCAATCTGTGTGAAGGTTGCAATGAACACTTCTGATAGAAACAGAACAGTCCCACGGAATAATCAATCCCGCAGAGAGTTCGACAGTGTTATTTTTATGTTTTTCAGATATAATCCGTGTTAGCGCCCGATGCATGTTTCAAATAGCTTACTTCAACAGTTTTTTCTATCAAGATGCGATTCGAACCTAGTTGGTATGCCGACATTGTGGCTGTCAGTATACTATACAGACTTGCCGACGTTGTTACAGATACACTGGTGAGATCGGCACATGACCTATTTTAAAGTATGTTTCCCATTATCTTGTGTAGATCTTTACGTTTGGTGTACTGTGCTGAACTAATTCAACTTTCACGCATTCCTCTAGCTGACCTAATGTAAGTGAAGGTCGTAATAAATATAACCTTAAGAAATAATTAGTCTTTCAAAAATTTTGGTGAATTCCTTTAAATTTTATCATCAAACAACTATAAAAACTTATTACCATAGCTAGGCCATTAAGAATTAATTTTAAAGAAAATTAATTAATGTAAAGTACTCAGAAAATATCCACTCTGGTTCTTAGGTTGATGCCAAATTAATTATGAAAAGAAGAAAAGCTTAAAAACATAGTTTACTCCCACTGCTACTGAATTAACAAAAAAAAAAAAAAAAAAAAAAAAAAAAAAGAGATAAACTCACTTACTACTACTTCAAAAGAAGTCTACTCAGATATGAAATTTTGCTGCGCCTCAAATATCTCATTTGCATTAAAATATCATTTAGCAGTAATGTAGGACTATTCTCTTACTGGGACAAAGATGGCTAGAGTATTCATACAGGGAATTCCCCGACAGAAGGATACAGCAGGAGAGTCGTGTCTCACGACCTCAACTTTCCAGACAATATACTCTTTGATTTCTTCTAGCGCGTATAAAATCGAACAAAATGTGAGTGTATCGTAAACTCAAAGAACAAAACAAAAGTCAAACAAAGTCAAACAAAAGCTGGTCTTTTTGGAAAAGTTTTAACACACATTTACACTAATATATACCGAAATTGGGAATTTGATAGGTTAAAAGAATTTTTTTAATTCTTATAATAATAACTGCAAAATTTCTGTTACTTAAAATTTCTTTTTCAATTATTTTCTGAAATGTGTCAAGGATTTTCGAATCGCCCTTGAATTTATGAAGATAAAAAAACGCAGGAAGCCCCTGTTATTTTGATTTCAATATTTTGGATGTTATTTTCAATTTTAGCCCCTTTTGAGTTCTTTCATTTCATCCATTCTTTTGAATTGATAGCATACTTTACCTTAAATTTTTTCATACCTTTCATCAATTTTTAATTTGTTAAAGAATTTTTAGTTTCATTTTATGATTTGACAATAGCGTTACAAAGAGTAATACAAAAGCATATATGTTCCAAAACTTGATTTTTCTTTCATATTTCGACTTTTTGAAACACAAACTAAATAAAATTTAAAAAAAAAGTAAAATAAAATTTAAAAAAGTAATTTTTTAAGCAAAGCATTTTGTATTTTTTAAATATTTTCTTAAGAATGCATGCTGAAATTAAAAAAAGCATGTTCTTGAAAATAACTTTCGTGTGTTTTACTCAAATGTATTAATCCTTACATTCAGAAAAGAGCAATTGTCTATACAATTCGGGGGGGGGATAGAAGTTTTATAACTTTACTTACTTTTCTGTGCGCTAGTTATTAATTTTTTCTTATTTTTGGACTAGAAGACGGAAAATGCAATGTTACAAATTGACGATGAACGGAAAGTTATTCCACCAATTTTGACACAAATTTGCGTTGAAAGGCTAAAGAAGATGAGAAAATTTATATTAAGACCGAGTAAAAGGTATGGATAAGCCAGCTTTAGCACTGATTGAAAGTTAAAGTAATATTCGTTATACGTTTCAATCGCATCAGTTGGTCAAAATTTAGATTCAGATTTTCCGAAAAGCAATCTTAAACTACTTTTCAAAATACGAAGGTACTTTGCAAAATGCTTCGAGTAGTTTAAAGTGGGGGAGGCAAAAGCTAACGCGGAAAAGAAAAACTATTTCCTATAAACTGAGATCTCAATCCCCGTACGCGCGTTATGCTGAAATTAGAAAACATTTTAAAAGCCCAGTAAGAAAGACTAAAGAACAAACTAAAATGTGGGAGTTGTAAATCGTTTGTGCCCTACCAGTCTATCACTGCTTGGTCAAGAATGCGTTCGATTTCTACATGACAGCTTTACAATTAACTCACAGACTATCACATTTAAGTAATCTCACGACTGACTTCTTCAAAACTTTTACGAGGCAAGGCACAAAATATACACGAATTTTAGAGCACTTGGTTATGTTTTTATTCTAATATTTCTATAAACCATCCAAGGAGTTCTTAATTCGTAATACAGCATTGCTGAAGAGATGCTTTAAATTGATTTTAATTGGGAAGGGGGGAGAAGGGTCATACAGCGATTCGCAGTTCGAAAGAAAAATTTACAAGAGTCAAATTATTAATTACTCGAGAAGTCAAAATTTCCAATTGCTTAATGGTAGTTTATATACAGAAAATCTAGTTAGGAAATCCTAAGCGTGATGCTATTCGATTAAACGTAAAAGTTATCGAATTTATCAGTTTCAAGATTTCCAGTGCTATTTCGATGTTTTATCTCGAGGAGGTGGGGGTTCCTGACAGTCACAAGTGAGAAATATAAATATTAAGCGAGATAGTAACTTGCTAAAAGTGCAGATAGCATTTTTCTGGTAAAGTCCTTTCCTTACCAAATGAATAGGAAGGTACCGGCTACGCGAAAGAAATCAGTCAAGAAAATTTAGTAGCAGAACGAACGCAAAATTCCAGAGTTGCATTTAGGTTTACGAAATTTCCTTTTACTTATTTTTATTTTCACTTTACTTCCAACTTCCACTAGTTCATTGTCTTCGCTTCCTGCTTCTTACGCATTTAGTCACATTTGTTCTAGCTACTATAATTACGTGAGGTAGCAGGTGAGGCAAGATAGGCAAAAATACACAAAATGCAGACAGATTTGATTGATAAACAGACCTTCGCCTTTTCAAATCAAGAGATTTAACTTAGAGACGTAGCTGAAATAAAGTAATACTTGTAATGTAAAAATCACGAAATCACAAATCATGCGAGCAAGAAGTTTTCAGAGAATGGTATCAACTTACAAATTTTAACCCTAATAGTTTTTGAAAATGCTTCTCTTGCTCTCTGTAAGGTTAAAGGTTTATGCACAATTTTTTGGAAGGAAGAATAACATATTCGTTTACTACATGTTTTAATGAATCAATTAAATATGAAAGAAGCGTATCTAGTTTTTAGATGATGCAGATCTTATATAAATTTTTAGAAGAAATTTTGTAATAATCTAGAAAAAACTGGATAAAGAAGAAAACATGGTACATGGCTATGGAATATAAATTTAGTTAGCGAACTGCAAGAATTCGAACCTGGGCAGTCGCTAAACATATGAGTTATAAATATCGCTTTACTTTAAATATTTGAAAAATATCACTTTACTTTAAAGCTTTGAATCGCGCATTATTACTTACTAGACCTAGACAAAGACTTAAGTATCTCATAACTTCAACAGGTTTATTGCATTAGATGTCGACAAGTAGAAAGCGAACTCGCAAAATCAATCAGCACGTCAAAACCCTTATAACCAGAGGCAAGAATTCGTAAATTACTAAGTTAAGAGATACTAATTCATTTTGTTAGGAAAATATATGATTCTCGTAAACTTGGCCAGAAACGTAACTCGAAGTTGAGTATTTCCCCATAGAATATTAAAGACTTCCTACATCAGTTCTTAACTATTTAACATTCTTAAAAACAGTCAACTGATCTTCAGAAATACATAAGCTTCTAAAATTTTTCTAAAGGGTAGGTTTTTATATTTACTGCATTCTACCACTCACTCTCTCTCACTATACAAATAACTTTATTAAAGTGACAACATAGTCCCTGTAAATGCAAAAGAGCTTAAAATAAGTGAACAAGCGGGTAAAAAAAAGAATGTTAGTTGTAATTAAAACGGAATACAAGGCGAATCCAGGAATGAATAGAAAATAATAATAATAATAATAATAATAATAATAAAGGAAAAAAGCCTCCAGTACCATCTTGATAGGCATAGTGGTTAGTGCTCCTGGCTTCTGTATGGTTCGTTGGGCTTAGGTTCGAACCCTAGACAAAGCATGGATGGCGGCACCCAAACTATACGGCAAGCTGAAAGCCTTCTCGAATGGTAGGGGAAGAGGAGGGAGACACCCTCGCAACCGTGCCCCTGGTCATCAAAACTGGGATGGAGCTGGGCAAAATCGTACTACCACTTACATGGTGCTCAAGGCCCATGCCAAAGGCAGATGTAATATTGCGCTTCTTGCCATGATTAAATTCGTGGGTTTGTTCTGATTGGGTCAGACAAGTGGGAAAACCACAACAAGACTGCAGTATCTACATTGAGAATTTCATAATCTTCGGTGTTGCGAGACTGGCTTTGAAAGCTAGGTTTCGGAAAATTCGCATCCCTCCACTTTGGTTGAAGAATAGTGTGTCTGATTACACTAGACATATTTCATTATACTGTTCAAAAAAGTTAAAAAATGCAGTAGATAAAAGTTTTAGTGGTCTAGTGAACTTTTCTCTTTATAAAAAATTATTCAGAAGGCCATTCCTTTTTATATCAGTTAAAACAATAGGCATTACAATACAATATGCCCAGCAGCAGTCTAGCTTTTCCTTAAAGTCGCTAAACACTCGTAGTTTCCACTCAAGTTCGAATCCCGAAGAAGGGGTTGGCTACGTAAATGTTTTCGTGAATTTCTTCCATTTGTTATACGTATACGGGCCAGTTCTCTTACAGAGCCCTCCAGGAAAGTATCCCATCCCCTTGGTGGATACACCTGTGTGCGTCAACATAATTAAAATAACAATAATAATAACATTATTCCCAGGCCAAGTTTTTTAATTTAATGTTTTCCCCACTCTAAAACTAAAATGTCATATAACTCAAACCAAAAGAGAGCAAAAATCCCAATAATTTTTCTTTATTAAATAATGAAATGAATACTGTAAGGACACATGAATTAATAAACATATATTTCAAACACATCACCCGACAATAATATTCGCCCATTAGATGTGCATCCTAGGGCAGTTCTTCAATTTGAACAAACAAAAAATCGAACCAGACAAAAGTAATTTTTATAGAGAAAACTAATGTTACAGGAATAGAAAATGTGGTAATTTATAAATCCTTATGCCAAAGATTTTCAAACTCAAGAATCGCTTAAGCCGTAAATGATAATTTAATTATAGTAGCGCATGAACGATACGAAGATGGAATTCAACGAGCCTCGAAGTCGCCGATGCCGATGAAGGAAAATAAGAAAAATTAATTCATGAGTAGATTAATGAGATGGAAAACAAATCTCTAAGATGTATGCTTATTATTGATTGAAAAACTTCTTCCTCCCACCATAATTTTCCTCCGATAGATGAATAAATCCAGCGGATAGAAGACACTGCATTCAATGACATATGGATATGTTAAAAATCATCGATCATGTTCAGACATGGTTATAGACGTATTCAGAGAAGCATAGAAAGAATAACCACCAAAAACGTTCTTCCAAATATGAACGCATTTTAACAAATATCATTTGCGGAAGATACTTGAATACATGTGTTATACACTAATTTCACCAGAAGTGAATTCTAGTAAGCTATGAAATAACTCTGCAGAGCAACCTGACATTAGGAGATCTTGATGAATCTGTTTTATAAATAATAAGGACTGCGATGGGCAAAACGGCGATAACGAACCTCGCAGCCAGCCTGTTCAGCCTGGGCTCGACTCCCACTCTCAGTGGTCTCAACCACTCGTCCATTGGTGAAGCTAGATTGCGAATGGAAAAGCCTAAAACGTTAACTGGGTTCTGTCACACACACAATGTTATTCACATCATTATCGAAATTAAATTTATTAATTATAACAAAGAATGCGGAAGCTATCTGCATTAAACACGGTGACTTCACGGAGGCCTCGTCAGGGTTAGTTGGTTAGTTAATAGATCAAAGCAAAGCAACTCGAAGGCTATCTAGTTAGGACAAGGAATGCTTTCATAGAGGACTTTCTGAAGGAAACTTCCTCATACTCATATTTCACGAGGAGAAAATAACCATACATAATGTTTTCATGATTTAAAAACATTTCAAACACAGTTTTAGAATGCCATTAAATAAATTATAGAAAAGTGATTACGTTCCGCATATAGAACTTCTCTTTGCCTACACTGCGACTCTTTGCTAGACGTGTACTAAGCGCTCCTTTCCCAAACATAGGTTAAAGAAATGTAGTTACGTCAGTTCCCTTTCTAAGCAAGCAGTTTTACCGTTAGAAATGTCTTCATTTTTTTGGTCACCGTAACGTTACGTTACGCTACCAAATTGCTTACCATCCCGTGGTCTGGAAAGTATTGCCATTTCACGAGGCATAAGATCTTTCCTTTACCATTCAGACACCTAGGCAGATTGAAGTTGTCAATCGACATTCGTAATATCTTTGATTTTAAAATAGTGTATCTCTTAGATAATTGAGCAATTTAGAAGCAATATACGTAAATTTTAATAACTTATAGATTAAGTCTTTTAACAATATCTTTACCTGATATAGTTTATATTATATGTCATCAAAGACATGTTATTTTTAATACATCGAACTGATAATTTTTGTTATTGACAAACATGGATCTAACGCAATCTATTATGCACTTCGGAAACGAATAACTGTTTGCGTCTCGAATCTCTTTTGAAGTAAAATATGATTAGAAAAAAGAAAAAAAACTTTACTTTCTTTCAGCAAATACGTATTCAGATTACAAGACTGGGTAAGGGGAGCACCCAACTGTCTGGAGTTTTTAACATTAGGATCGACTGAGGTCCAGCTAACAAAGATTTTCCAATCTTAAATTTCAAATAAGCTGATTCTGTATATTCAAGGGAACAATATCAATTAAAATGAACTGCCAAATCCATGAAAATACAAAAAATTAAGGTTTTGTAATTTTTATGTCTTGCTAACATACTCATGAAATTTTTAATATTTTGATTGATGCAAATAATTTCATTGTTATACTGTTATGTTTTACTTTCTCAGTAGTTTCACGAAATTTGCATTCTAAATGCATGAAAATACACTTTGAAATCATAAAATTGTTTACGCTTTGCCCATTAGTTTCTAATACAAAACGAACAGCTATTATAGTTCATTTAATGCGCAATCAGCAAACTGATTGTCACAGGAAAGAAACATGTATCGAAGCTACAGTATGAAGCACCCTTCGTATAATTAAGTCACTTTCCAGAATTCCTTGAACTATGGCCTAGTTTTTAAACTTCTTTCTTTCTATTGATAGACTCTATGTTAGTTCTGTTAAGAAAAAATAAGGTACAGCTTCTTGCATGGACTGTAAACATATGAACTAACACTGGCTGAAAACAAGTATGTTGGTAACAACAAGCAATAGATATAATAGAATCAAATAAAGCTACTGCGTGAATAGATACATGAAAATTAAGATTTTGCAGGTATTTGTTAGTTAATTGCTTATATTTTCACTTGGAGAACTGATTAACTGGGAACTCTGAACTCAGCGTTTTGAAAATGTAAAAAATCGCACAACTGCGCTG
Organism: Stegodyphus mimosarum; assembly: GCA_000611955.2. Classification (NCBI taxonomy): domain Eukaryota; kingdom Metazoa; phylum Arthropoda; class Arachnida; order Araneae; family Eresidae; genus Stegodyphus; species Stegodyphus mimosarum. The sequence goes on from KK117735.1 coordinate 201,362, forward strand.
TGTCGTCAAACATACTAATTATTTGCTTATCTACAGCAATTTAGCAGGTAAATCCATAAGTATATTTTTTTCAGAAATAGTGAAAGCTCAAAGTTGAAAGACCTCCATTCTTACACCGGATAATTGAAGTTCAACTGCATTAACTATTAACTTTGGTTATATCACTGTCGCCCCATTGACGGTATTCTATACAGTAAGCAAAAAGCTGTAAAGAACTTAGTTTTGAACGCGCTAATCGCTCAGACACTGCTATCAAATTGTTATAACTTCTATTTTCCAAAGATATCGTTGCTTGCATGCAAGCAACTTAATCTTTCCTGTCATCCCACAGGAAATGGTCGTGCTCCCGAGTTCACGGTCATAAAACAAGTTTAATGTTATTTGCGAAAGAATGATGTAACAGCAAAACTTAACGAAACTTCCAACAAGATAAAGAAAATACGAATTCAAGGTAGTTGGGAAAGTTTAAGCTACAAAATTACCACCTTAAAATGTGCCCCTTACGTACACATCATTGAAATGAAGGCAATACATACGTTTTTCACGGTTATTTTTTTTAACCGATTACGAACGTCAGAAATGTTTTCTTTGTTTACTCATAAAGAGTAGTACAAATGCAATAAAATATCTGTGAGACAGTCATACTTCCTTTTCAAACATTATTTTTTAAAACGGCTGACTTTTACAACAAGTATTTCGCATTTAAGCATTTACTGACCAACGCTTCAAAGCATATTGGGATAATTACTTTCTTGCCCAACAAGAGAGCAAAGGCTTCTAAGGATTTATTTTCGTTTTAAGTATTAGAATCAATTTTTTTAATGAAATATTTAACAATTCTTTTATTCCTCGATTGTAGTATTTTTGCAAAATGTGGTAGGTAAGAGTAGTTATCCAAGTTTCGTATCACCAAGTTCAATGCAGAAATTAACTAACTTAATACAGGTCATTCTGGTTTTACTCAGTGTCCCGAAGCAACTACGTAGAAAAATGCTGCGTATATATGAAGTATTAGAAAATTCCCTCCGTACTGAAAATGTCAGATTAAATACAGTTTTCAAAGAAATCAATCCCTTTTAAGTCTTTACTTAAACATTATTTATTATACTTTTATGTTAAACAATCTAAACACTTTAAACAAAAATTAATGCAAGACCAAAACTGATGTATTGAAGAAAACACTGCAAGAAGGGGGATGGGCGATTTATTGTTCGTTACTGCTAGTTTATTCCCAAGGAATTAAGTCTTACACGATTTTCCCATAAACATCTTCTCTGCTAATTTTTTTACTTCAATCCCCCTTTCGTCATGAACTTTTCTCTTTTTTAAGACACGTTTGCTAAAAGATTAAAGTAAGGCTTTAATAAGCAAAAGACAGAAATTTTATTGATTTTCTAGCATAAAAACAGAAGAAATGTTTATGAAGCTACTTTGTTATACTGCTGCAGCTTTTATTTTGGAGATTTTCTCGTATGTATAATGTGCCTTAAATACATTTTTTTATATCAAAACTACTCTGGAAAACTAACTATAAACGACACCTTCGTTATAGATATCTCTCCTCATTTAGGCAAAAACGCAACCTTACACTGACGTAGATTTTGAATAAATATCAATCTCAGGTAATCTTTAATCAAAATTTAGGACAATCTAAGGTTGCTTTTTTGCTTGATTTCAAACTGAGATTTTTAAAAAGGTGCCACATGTTCAAGTTCATGTAAAAAGAGAATTGGATTCCCCCTCCTCCAAACCGCGTTAAATCAAAATCGTGCCAAAAAATGTGCATAAACACAGTTGAGTGCATTCCGGTGACGGTCGCTTGCAACCTTTAAGTAAAATTTCGAGGCTACAATTTAGGAACAGGGGGTAAAATATATTAATCGAAACTGATGAGCAGAGAGAGAAGGGGAGCTGTCATTTAAGAGGCAAGTATTAATCAACATGGGGCCACTTTCGTGTGATGTAAATTAATCTTTACTTTTAACGATTGTGTTTATCAGGTTTTTTTAGTTTTTAAACTTATTTATTGATAAACGGTATTTAAATTTCTGGCTTTTTCAATTCCTG
>KK117735.1:210616-222778 GCA_000611955.2 Stegodyphus mimosarum
AGGAATTCGTTTTCTTTTTAGTAGTGAAGGCGTATTGGAAGCATTAAACCAATTGAAATTCCTCACAGGATGAGAGCATAGTACGGTAATTCGTCTGTCTTCTCTGGGCAAGTCTACGAGTAGTGTAGAACGTTTGAAGGACGTCACGTCAATGGAATAGCTCACCCCATTAGAACATTACATGGAAAACGGAATGATTCTGACCAGAATTTCTTATGCAGATCTGCTCTAAAATCATCATCGCTTTGCAATCAAGAGTAAACGACAGACGTTTTGTTACTGCAAGTTGCTCGCCCGTTTAACGATTGCAGCAATCCAGTATATGAAATCTGAATGTTTCAAACATCCGTCTTTATTCACTAGACATCGCTTCCACTGATTTTCATGTGTTCTGAAGGCGGAAAAAAGCGATAGGTGTAAGAATTTTCAAAGTGCTGAAAACCGTGATTCATGAGTGGCTAACGTCACAACCATATGAATTTTTCTCACAAGGTATTCGTACGCTTCCGAAGGAAAAGAATACATGCATTGCCCGTCATGGAACTATGTCAAAATTTTTCCTTACTCCCTTATCTGCTTCATAATAAATAATTAAGATTTTCATTTGAATAAATCATGATTCGGTGATCAAATATGATAGACGTACAAACATAAGGGAAGAAGGGTCACGTTTAATCAGACCTAAACAATACTGAAAGAGTAATTTTTTTTAATTGCTACCCAGCTCCTAAAATCAAATTTATCACTAAGTTACAGGTAATTACTTTGACAGCTTTTCAGCGTGGTATTAACTCTTGCACGAAATGGCATTCAGAATGCATTTAAATAAACACTACCTTTTTTTTTTGCTATCCAAAGCTAGTTTCATTATTCAAGTACGTAAATACTTCATACGACTAATATGTTAAAATATACCCATGAAATATATAAATAGTCGATATGAGCATTTTCTTTCAAGAAAGGTGTAGAGCGACTCTCGCAGTGTGCAAAGTTTACATCACAATCGGATGCAGTATTCATTACCATCTTGCTAGGAACATGATTTTATATTCTCGATCTTCAACAGCTCTGCATTCCCTTAATAGGAACAAAAAAATTCACTCACAAGCGCAAAGAAATTAGGAGTTATTTAAATAAAAGAACAGGTTGCTTGAAGTAAAGAAAATTACGGCTGCGCTTTAACTCGAGTTTTAAAAAAGAAATCTCCCTTCCGTCAGTTGCAGCGAAAAATATTAATGCCCTACCTCTGAAAAATGCGAAAAGAAACGTGATAGCAATATTAGAAATCTCCCGCTTTACTCTACGAAGCGGAAACTACTGAAAGAAAGAACAATTTTTGCATAAAAGCGCAGTACTATGTTGCCATGGCGAAGTTTTACTTTGCTTTCTCGACTGCTCATCAGCTAAGCATTTCGAGATATTTTGCTTCCAGCAGTGAAGAAGCTGTTAATGAATCACACAACTGTGCACAATCAATCTCATATTATTTACATAAAGGAGTAACATTTTGGCTCCAATTTATTCATGTTTGAAGATCTTCGACAGATTTTATTCAAGAAAAACAATAAAACGGTATGTATAATTTAGGATCGTTGTGAAATACTTAAAGGCAACAGGGCATTAAAAATTTCCGAAGGACATACTGGTCTTCAAATAAAAATAACATACTTTAATCAATGCATTTTTTTCATTCTCATAGGTGTGATTTATTTACAGGTAGAAATGTAAAAACAACTGCAAAGCTTAATAATCAGTAATGGAAAAAAAAACTGAGCATTACAACAAATATAAAGAACATTAGCGAATGTTTTATGCATATCATAAGAATTTTTCAAAGATAATTTTAATTTTCAAATTTGCTTCAGGGAATATTAAAAAATTTGCCGAATATCACGCAAAAATTTAATTAGTGAAAGCTTGGCCCTCAACCAAGTCATTTAAATCTGTTAGAGACTAGATTTTTCCGAAAAAAAATTATAAGAACTGCCTTATCCAAGCGTATCTGCAGCATATCTGATAAACACAGGAAGCACATATAATAAGATTCCTATACTCTTCTATGATTACTTAAAATACGAGTATTAAAAGTGCTCTGTGTCAAAATTTGCAGTAGTAAATATATTACTCTCAGATGAAAAAATATGCATTATTTCAAAAATACATCTTTACGCTTTTTGATGAATGATAAGAATTAACTGTATAACCACGAGTGATAAGAATTAACTTTTTGCAATTTAATATGAAGACTTTTATAGCAAAAAAAAATGCTTCTGCAAATTTATGCCGAATACTGAAATTTCAGCACTGCGCTACAAATATCTGTTGCATATTTTTTCGCGTTCCTTAAAGATAATAAACACAGATATAATTTCAGTAAACAGATAAACGACCTGAAACAAATCTGAACATTAAAAAAAAATACACAACTGAGCTCTGGTAAACGTGTTCTACATAAAATGTGTACAGATCTTCTCTTATTTCCAAAACATAATTCTAAATAAAATTTCATCCATTTCAACTTTCGCTTTCAAAATTATTTTCCATTACTTGTATCCTATACATAAAAGTTGTAGAATATGAAGAACGCTTTTATTTATCATTAAGTTGATACCCAAGGGTGTTAATTAAATTTATGAGCTCCTAGCACTTTCCATACAAAAAAAAATTAAGCTAAAATTCTAATGGTTAAAAAGGCGTCAATGAACGTGAAACAGATAACACTAATGCGTCAGAAAGACGTAAAAATAGCTTCTGATCAGTTTTAACCCAAACAGATCATCTAAGGATTATTCTAGGTTAGGTTAGGTTATTCAATTATGACAAAGCACACGAGGGCTATCTGCCTAAAGGGAGGAATGCCTTCGTGAAGGCCTTTCTAAGGGAAACTGGCTCGTATACACGTTACACATGGGGAAAACCACGAAAACGCCCATGCAGCCAGCCCGTTCGCGGGATTCGAACCTCGGACCGAACTACCAGTGTTCAGCGTCTTTACCGCTCGGCCGCTGGTGGGCCGGATTATTCTAGGACTAGATTAGAATTTAAGGATTATTCTTCAACTAGACAAGCTTATTCTTGCGTTACATTCGAACCCTAATCACGATCTATTTTGTGATAACAGATCAAAATTCAGTTTCGGTTTCCAATTAAGCAAACAGCAAAGACGAGGGAGAGCTTTGACTTCAGAAAAAATGAAACCTTACTCAACATAAGCATTGGGACTTCTGCAAAACCTAGGCACAACAAGAAATAAAAACGAGAAAAGAATACATCTGAAGGAGTATAATGTAGTTCAGGTAGTGTAAAAACGAATCATTCAATAGCCATCCCTCAGAAAATAAAGTATTTACGTAATGGAATCTTCAGCTAGCTTTGAATAAAAATTTATATAGAAAGTGGTTTAACAGAACAGTCTAGCACACTAAAAACCTATTCATTGTTTGATATCGAATGGGAAAAAGCTTTTATTGCGTTGTCGTATCAAGGCTATATCCTTTGGTATATTAGTTAATATATAAACTTTTTGAAATTAGTTAAAACTTGATTTCTTCTCTTACCGTAAATAACTTTTAATAGCAAACATTTTAAAGTTTCTTTAAAACTTTATATCCTACTGAATTTCGCTAAACTGCCTAATTACAGTACTACGGGATTTCATTCACTAGACTTAATACCAGTGATCACAAAGTAATTCACACTGTAATTATTTAAATAGAAAAAATTAATTTTAATTTGTAATTATTTAAATAGAAACCTTAAAACCGTTACCCAACTATTATTTAACGATTGCCTAAATTTATTTTTTGAGATAGATAATTTTCTGAAATCCCTAGCATTTTGATAGCGATTTTTTTACATTTTCTGTAAAGAATATTTTTAACGAATGTTTTCACATTAACGAATGTATGCATATAATTATAGGTCTACGACTGGTAACAATATGTGTACTTGAATTGCAGTAACATTTTATAACTTATGTTTTCACATAGTTCTGTGATGTACTTGTGATTTAAAGACTAGTACTAAACACTGGAGCTTTTCGCCGACTTGCGATTCTAAAAGAATAGCAGAAATAAAACTTACCATAAAAAAAGTATTTTCCCTATTATACAACGGCCACACCAATGGCCGAGTGGTTAAGACAAAAAAATATTGGGCAGTTCCACTTGCTTTGGATTCGATATTAGGCGAACGGGCTGGTTACATGATTGGTTTTCACGCATGTGTAACTAAGTTTCGAAATAAGTGAAAATGATTATGCAAAGAAAAGGAAGCTCTAATAAAAATTTATTTTTATCGAATTTGTGTCCATAATGATTTCAGGAATGCAACACTACTCCTCTCTTTGACAAAGATCTTTCCTGACAACATTCATAAAGGATCTTTGCTTACATAGTATAAGAATCTTTTTATTTTTTGCGTTAAGTAAAAATATGTGCGACAGGGACCTTATAAAATTCGCTCTTGAACATCTGGGAATTTAAGGTCTCAGCACGCTCTACGCAGCTGGAGTAAATGGGATATCTATGACGGATGCCCCTTACAAGATTTCCCTCTAGAATTTTGCGAAGAAATAAATTTAACTGGGGTTGCCTTACAGCGGAAAATTTAACTCAAGCAGAAACATTCGAGTCTATCGCCAAATGAAAAACATTCCACAGGAATAAAAAATATTCAGAAAAGTGTTTACAAGAATCACAGTTCCTACCAAATCACTATTAATCACCTTTCCCTTTCTACAGTGTAAATTAACTCATTAAAGAAATAAACTCATTAAACGTTTTTGAAAGTCTTCACTAATCTTCAATTAAAAACGACATAATTATCCCTTTTAATTAATGGATTTAAATGCCTTATAACTCAACGGTGCAGAATTAATAATAAAATTCCGTAGCAAGAGGAAATTTAATTAATTTTTTTGGTAAAGATGGAATACTAGCTTCTTTTGTTTTAAAAAAAAGTTTCTTTTCTTTCTTTTTTCTTTCAGAATTCCGCGTTTTGGAGCTGAAAGTACAAAATGTTTATTAAAAAAAAGTTGTGTATGACTTGCAAAATAATTGCACTGATGAAAAAGCATCTTCATGTCCAATTTTCTCGACAGGAAAATTTTGAACGAAACTGGTCAATTATAGAAAAACTAAAATAGAAAAAAAAAGTATTAGGCCACACCCAGAATCGACAGATGTTTTTCGTCCACATAAGGAAAATATGATAGGGGTAAAAAAATTAAGGATGAAAGGGTTTACGAATTCCGGTGCTTCAAAAACCTGCCATTGCTGGGAAAGCTTTCAGAATTTTGACTAAATGATATATTTTATAGAAGCACTTTACTCTGTTTTCAAGTAGCGGATTTTTTTCCTTATTCGAAGTTAGAAATGCGTCGCCGTATTCATTTAATCATTCAGACAGCAAAGAAAGTAGCTTGATTTATAACGAAATCTGGCTAAACTTTTCTATACCACAATATCCACCATTTAAACTTGGAAACTGAGTTTTTTGAACATTAAACAATCCTTAAAACTGAATAGCAACATATGCGGAAGTTTTCTTTAATTTTGATTACATTCATTATTTTTAATTAAAAACTTGTAATCTATCAGGTAATATTTTACATTGAGGATGGGATTGGCTAGCTAGATAGATACATAAGTATATAGTATGAATATTTGCCTGGTTATAAATGACATCGAAGCAAACTTAATAAAGTAAATGAGTTCGTATTTACATTATAGCATGGATAAATCCCAAAAAACAGCGGTACTTTTCTTTTATCTATCCGCAAACCTGGCAAACCGGAAACAGGAGCTCATACGCGAACCGTCGAACGTTTATAAGGATCGACTAAACGAAGAAATAAGATATAACTCAGCACCCGCAAGGCAACATCTCACGCCCTGTCTGTCAGAATTTATTTGGAGAAAGAAGCAAGTGGAAGGAGTTATTCTGATTCCAATTATAGAGGCAATAGGCAAACAATTTCCACCTGATATAAACCCTAATTGACATGAGCAATGCCCCTTGTACTATTTTTATAATTAAATTTTTGTGCTCATTGTCTTATTGTTAATTATTATGTGTTATTATATGGTAGGGATGGCTAAACTTCAAGACGATGGGAGCCTCATGATAGATTTTATCAACGTTCGAGAACCGCAAGTCCAAATTTATATCGTTTCAGAAAATAAGACAGGTTTTAAATATAAAGAAACTTTTGAAGAAAATTAATGTATTTGCGATTAACACGATTACATATAAATATGAATATGAATAAATACATTTTATATCTACTGTTCTGTGCTGAGAAAATTTAAGCCCCAAGAAAATAAAAATTTTGTAACGCTTGTACTAGCAACTTAATTTGTAACGCTTGTACTGAACAACTGAGCGTTTTTTTCTTCAGGTAGAGAAACCAAATATTTTCGTCTGATTTCCTTTATAGCTCACCGTTTATAATTATTGTTGTTTTATCTTAGTAGAAATAAAAGGAATCGTGAGCATATTCATTGGTCTACAATTACATAAAAAATGTTATTTGAGTAAATTACAAATCATTAGTTAAAAGAAAAACTGAGTGTTTTTTTTAGCCCAAAGGGGCCTTGTCCCTAAGGACTATTGTTTAAGTTTCGCGATTATGCGTCGAATCACTCTGAATGTCCTTTAAACTTTTCATAGTGTTGCCACCAAATATTATCACCCTGTATGATATTTGAAGAAATTAATAATGAATAATCTGCATAAATGTATGTCTGTTTCTCGCATTGTGATAAAACAACGGTACCTAGAGAGCCATAAAATTTTGAATGACGTAATCCTACTGCGAATATGGGCATCTGGAAGCTCAAATTTGAAATGTGTTTTATTACCGATTTCATATTTTGTAAAAACTTTAATGAATTTTTGATTAACAAACTCAAGGATTTCAAAGCGAGTAATGGCAACGTTGTACAGAAAAAACGTATTTATCCCCAGCGTGACTGTGTATCGGAAATTCTAAAGATATACTCAATTTAAAATTATTTTGCGATATTGCTCGTGAACTGAATTTTATGATTTACGTGCGAAGAACATGATATTTAATAAATAAAGGTAACATATAAAATGTTAAAAAAAAGCCCCTTTAGACGTAATTTAAAATCTGAAACTTTTCAGAATTTTCTTTTATATAATTCATGAGCAGTCTTTTAGAAAGTGTAAATTAAATGATACGCGTCAACGTGCACTGCCTAGACACTGTTATTTGAGAAAAAATATTTATTTAAAAATAAGTATTAAGTTGTTTATGCTTAAAAATTAATTTTGAATCTCCACGTAGTTAACATAAGGACCAAAATACTGAGATCATTCGAATTTTTGGATCCTTATCTAAGAAACTTAAATATTTTTCTCCAAAACTTTGGAATAAATACTTTTACTGATGCCCAGTATAGAATTCACAAAAAAAAAAAAAAAAAAAAAAAAAAAAAATAAAGATTACAGTTTCAGTGGTTTTTGAAAAATCGGTATCTCTCATGACTGATACAGTATTTCAGCATGGCATCCAACGGAGTCTGCCAGAATTTTTTGGAAACTGTACAGTGTCCATCATTGAAAATTCTCAAAACTATCTCCCGAATCGTCCCGATAAATTTGGAAATGTAACAAAGTTTATGCGCCAGTGAAAATTCTTGAAACTATTTCTCAAATTGTCTTTATAATTTTGCATATAGATAACAAAATTCACGCTCATCATTGAAAATTCTCGAAACTATTTCTTGAATCGTTACATTAATTTTGGACATACATAACCTATTGATAATAAATGTTCAGTAGAAATAAAATGCTAGTAGCTCATGCTAGGCTATATAAACGCTTCGTCGAGCACATATTCCATCTGTCTACTAGGAAACTCTTCAACCTAGCTGTTTAATTTTGAATTGTTTTTCAAATACACGGCACATCAAAGCTAATGTTACAGAAAGAAAACATACCTGTCAATACTATAATGAGTTTATTTCACAAATGTAGATATAATATGAACGCGTAACTCTTCATATTTCTATGGACATGCATAGATGTTCGATGTGGAGGCCTTTCGTAACGCGGCAGCCGTCTACACAATGGTTTAGTTCCAAAGCTCTTGCCAAATAAGTGTACGAATCCATCATATTCTAAATGTTGGACTCATAAAAGCGTCTAAATGACTTACGTCTCATCTTGAATTTTTAAGTAAAATAACTCAGAAGAAAATTTTAAATAAATTATTGTCAGCCGAAGTTACATAGTACAACTTTCCACTGGGTTACCTAACCTGTGTACAGAAAATTAATCTTAAATTGAGTTTTAAATGGAGTCTGTAAGCAGAAGATATTTTAGAAAATAAAAGATCAGACTTTAAAAATAAACGTTTACGGCAGCAAAATTTCACAACTTTGTACAACTGCTTGATCCAACTTTTAGTCAACTTCTCGTTTGGCTACTAAGCTTTCATGAAGGACGTGTCAGACGTACATGATGATCGAAAACTAGAAGACAAAAAATACCGACACATTAAAAGAAGTGTAATGCTTGCAGCTTAAGAGCGGCAGTACTAAAGGGTGAAAAGTTTTAGATACGCTGGGCAGCAAAATGCCTCTAACTCAATGCGAGGTAGCAAGAAAGAACGTCATCAAACAAGAAATCGAAAATTACAAGAAAATATGATTAGCTAAAGATCTTTCACCAATATCAATATGTCGATTTTGACAGAAACTTTGGAGAAGAGAGACAGACGTTTCTATTCTGGTGATCCTTCATTACTTGATGCAACGTTTTTGATAGGAAGATTTGATGATTAAGATGGAAGATCTCTATCTGGGATAACAATATTTGATAAAATGGGAATTAGACATTTTGATTAGAAAGTAGACTAAATTAGATTAAAATTAGACTAAAATTTAAATCAGTGATTCTTCCCACGACTCCAAATATTTCAGATTACACAACCATTGGTCAAACAAATTATGATCTCTGCCCAGGATTACCAAGGAACTATTACGAAAGATAGGGTTTCATGCGCAAAAAGTGCTCATTAACCATATTACTGTGAATGGTTGCGAAATCTGGGAAGCAATTGCATAAAAATGCCTGACTTGCTTAGGGATAGGAAATTAATTTTGAAGGAGTTCGCCAGAAAATTGAGACAACCAAGTAAGAGGCTAAAGGTTCACTCCACCAAAAATAAAATTCTTGTCAAATTCTTCCACACATTAAAAGAGCTCTATATGGACTGCAAGACGACACAGGTTTTTTTAGCAGTTACTCACGCCACTCAAGGACTGAATAAAAGTAGTACACCACAGCAAATAGAAATTCTTCCAGGTGGACCACAACTGTTGCGAATAATGGGATAATATAGAAATGTAAGAAGATACTGCCTGAAGTAAAATCAACTTGATAGAAAAATATTAGGGAGAATAATTAAATAAAAATATTAGCACTGCGTTTTAGTTTAACTTCATATGTATTCCGATGACCATTACCTGTTAAAAAAGCAACATAACTGGAATAGTAATTACCAGGAATGGAATTATTTGTAATTTAACGTATTTGTTGCGCTGGCGATAAGTCAGCAGTAGACAGTTCGAAATCTATCAGATTTTTACATACATAATATCAGAAATTAAATTAGCGATAGATAAGAAAACGTGGCACTGCATGATTTCTATTTCAAATTCCATTTGCATTAAAAAATTAAACTATATTTTTTCAAAATCAGTCGCATTTCAGATGGCGTAGGACCGCAAGTAGCTCGCGCGCCGCAGTTTGGCCATGTGTGCTATATAATATTATTTGTTCTTACGATTTTACAATATGGCGGTCAGATAAAGGAAGTACCCAAACAGCTTACTTATTTTATCAACAGGAATCATACGAGCAAATAAATTAGTAGAATTCAGAGATTTAAGCCGCTGATGGACATTACATTTTCGAAGAATATAAGACAAAAACGCTTTATCGTGTTATACAGGGTGGCGCAGAGAAACGGCAAATTTTGAACGTTACAGTTGGCAGCACTGTAGAGCCGGCAGTTGTTCGAAACTTTGTTGTGAACGCATTGCCATTTAGTAATTATGGATCATTGGACTAGTGCGGAACGTGCAGTAGCTGTGAGAGCGTTTTATAAAAATGGTGATATGCGACTGCCGCGCATAGAATATTTCGACAGTATTACCAGCTTGGACGTCATGGACATGTGCCATCTGCGCATGCGATTGCAACGTGGGTGCGTAATTTTGAAGAAACAGGATCTGCATTGAAACAGAAACCTCCAGGTGGCATTCCAACGGTACCCCAGAGAACATTGAAGCTGTTAGAGCTGCAATCGAGGAAGTCCTCGCCGCTCCGTTCGACAGCATGCATCTTCGCTAGGGATTAAGCGACGAAGCCTACAAAGAATACTGCACGAATTAGACTTCCTCCCTATAAGTTGCAGATTGTGCAACAATTACATGAACGAGACCCAGCGTCACGTATGGAGTTTAGTAGCCAGATATTGGCTAAAATCAACGAGGACGCGAATTTAATTGGTAACATATGGATATCAGACGAAGCCCATTTCCACTTCAACGGATTCGTGAACAAACAGAATTTCATTATTGGGCACAGGGCAATCCTTGGGATTTTCACCAGCGACCACTACATAGCGCCAAGGTCACAATATGATGTGCTGTATCATGTCATGGTGTTATCGGCCCATTTTGTTTTTGCACGTGAGGATGGTAGTGCAGCGACAGTAACATTCGCTCGATATGTTGAAATGCTTCAAACATTCTTTACACCGAGATTGTACGAGCTTAGTCTTAACATTGAAAACATGTGGTTACTGAGCCACGTCACACACTGCTCCACAATCGATGGCAGCAGTTCGTCAATTGTTTGGAAGACGCATTATTTCACGTAGAATGGCCTGCGAGATCCCCTGATCTTAGTGTGTGCGACTTCTTCCTGTGGAGATATCTTAAAAGCAAGGCGTACCGTACACGTCCTGCAACAATCCTTGAACTGAAGGAGAACATTGGAAAAGAAATCACTGACATTCCCCAAGATTTGCTACACCGCGCATTCCAGAGTTTTCATAACAGGCTGATAGAGTGTGAACGCCGAATGGGAGCACATCTTTCCGACGTCATCTTTAAAAAGTAAAGAGGCACTTTTAGACATTTTCATTGTAAAAACATAAATGGCATGCTGAATACATGCACTTTCGTTTATAAATTACTACCTTTAGGAATTTATTCATGGAAATGACGTTATTTCGAAATTTCCCGTTTCCCTGCGCCACCCTATATTTAAAACTAATTGTTAAATAACGGGCTGCACGAAGTTTATTCTAATTTTTCTCATATTAGCACGTGAAGAAATACAAATATGAGAGGCAGTAACGCAGTTGCGTGATATATTAATTCCGAGCATTATAGATGCTTTGTATGCTCCTGACCTGCAGTTGCCTGAATGCGCGGAAAACACATGTGCAATTTTCAAAAATTAGTTCGCGGCAAAGCACATGCGCCTGTTAGAAGGAAGGTTGATTATAGCGATCTCAGTAGCAAGGTAATAGTTTCTTATCCACGTTCTCGAACTTCGATAGTCGGCTGGAATTAGACAAGCTGTGGTCTATTCAAGCCTTCGATCAATGAGCGTCAGAGATTCCTCTCAGCAGGAGGCGGCCTAAGCCACAACACCTTCTAGACTTTGAGTGGCCCGAGCGAAATATTTCCATCTTTGCCGTGAACTAAGGCTCTCCATTTGTGCAACTCAAGATTACTCCATTTGCAACTCAAGATTACTCCATTTGCAACTCCATTTGTGCAACTCAACCTATACTCTCCATTTGTGCAACTCAAGATTTGTTTTCAATCAAATATTATAAATTTTGACAACAAATTAGTTCCTTTAGCATACGTTAATATAATACGAACGAACGTTAATAGGTTAACGAACATTTACTTAATTACATCTGATCATTTTTTAAAGGCAATTTGCGTGTTAAAAATAAAATAAATAATGATGAAGAATTACTTAAGATTTCAAACCTTACAAATTCTTTTTTAATAAACTTCTTTCAGCTGACAAGAAACAGATATCTAGTACATAATAGGCATTTAAATTTTGGAAATGGGAATGTCAAAACATTGAAAAGTGTAT
>KK117735.1:231093-274442 GCA_000611955.2 Stegodyphus mimosarum
AAAAATACAAACTGCTCTCGGAAGGTGTTAAGAATAGCAATGTTGGGACACTGCGAGGCTTAAAATTGCTACAAGTGACGATCTCTCTTCTGATTAAATTGTTTGTATTTAGTTTCGTTTCAGTACTACTACCAAAATACAAATCTAACTAAAATTTCAATATTATTACTACACAATTTAAAAAACAACAATATTAGATTATTTCATAGCTCTAGAAAAACAGTTTGTTTCATACATTTAAAAAAACAATTCGTTTTGTGTTACATAACCAACTACCGCAAAATCAGAGAAGGATTCGGCCTTAGCAGGTTCGTTTAGGTTAGGTTAGGTTAATAGAATGTGATAAAGTATACAAAGACTATTTTGCTTAAAATATGGAGAAATACCTAAAAATGGGAATATGGAAAAGAAATATGCTTAAAAATGCGAGGTTTTCGTGGAAGACTTCCTAAGGGAAACTGGCTCGCATTCATGTTACATATGACCCTGCAGCTAGGCCGTTCTCCTGAGATCGAATCCCGGTCGAACTAGAAGTATTCAGCGGCCTTGAACCACTCGGCCACTTCCAGCTTTAGCAGGGTTGACTTTGTGAAGGAGCTGCTAAGAACAACTGGTTCATACTCACGTTACACAGAAGGGGGGGGGGTCAACGCCAGCGACCTAACTCCAGCCGAAGTAGTCCTCAGCGGTATTTACTACTAATTGGTCACACAGTCGTACAGAATTTTATTAACAAGAATAAATATATAAATTTCTAATTTAATATTTACTTTAAAACAAATTCAACAGATTTTAGCATGTTTATATCAATACTTCCATTATTTCTAAAATACAAGCTATTCAGAATCAAACTATGTTCAATTCCAAGCAAACCATGTTCACTGTGTCCTAAATTTTTAATTTCTACTAATTGATGACTGAACGGAACTTGAAAACTGACAGTAAATCTCCTAATTGCTGAAAAATAAATAAATCTGTATAATAATCACAAGCAGTGAAGCTAATGGGATATGACAACCTGTGAAGTTTTCCAGGTTTGGTGCTTCAGCGGTGCATAGCTTCAGCGTAGTTTCTTGCTTTTCCCCATGTGTAATGTCAATATAAAACAGTTCTTTAAGCACTCCTCCACCAAGACATCCCATCCCTTCCCTGAGACAGACAGAGAGCCTACGAGTGCTATGCCATAAACTATGCAATCCATTTCCTAGAAAAATTCTTCACGGAAGCATACTTTCCCTTAGGCAAACAGCCCTAGTATGCTTTGTCATGATCAGTTATCCCAGTTGTGTCCCACAAAGCTCTCAATGAACTTGCGAGAAATTAAAAAACTTACAAAACAAGATTTTTCAACGCAAAAGTGTAGTATATTCACATTTGTGCTAACACGGATAAAAATACACACCAAAACAAAGGATACAAAGAGAAACGAAAAAAGAAAGTGTCACAGAAACTGAGAAGGAATAGACAACTATCTTGCTAGATTAAAATCTTTGCAAACATCTACAACAATCACATGCACAGACTTAAAAAAAATTTAATGAAAGAACTGATCACTTAACGCTATACAACAGAGTAATCTAGAGGTTCTCAACCTTTGTTGCCCCAAGTACCCCTTTCACCACTGCTAAACCATCATTCCCCTCTCTTCTTCCCCAACTTCGAAAAATACATGTACATTTATTTAAATTCAGATTATTTTTAATGTATTTTTTGTAAATTAAACAAGAAAAGTATAGAAAATGTTGACAAATACCAAAACCTGATTAATAATTTAGTTTGAAGTAGTAAAAATAGTATAGTAGAACTAAATACTTAAGAGTTAAATAGAAGGCTGCCCGCATTTCTCCCTGAAATTATGAAATTCCCCCTTAGAGGGAATTCCCCCTCATTGAGAACCCCTAGTCTAATCCATTTGCTGATCACAGAACAAACAAAAAATTTATTTTTCAAGCTTACAAGAAAAAAACCGGTGCTCTGTATATTTTTAGACGGGCAAAACAATAAATTTGAAAGAACGGGAATATAAGGAGCGTGACACTGTAAACATATATCTGCTGTCACAAAAAATATTGTAGCGGGCGTACAGGTTCGTAATACATTGATTGCCCACAGAATCGATGATAGCTTGAAAAAATTTTTATTACCAAAATAACACATCACCATTCTGGAACTTTCCACAAAAACAGTCGTACAACTCTTCACAGTATCACAGAGTGCAATATGTAGTTACACTTCAAACTATTAAGAACTTTAAACACAACGCAATGCAAAGCGCATCTAAAGAGCCAAGCTAACCCGGAGGTATCTCAATACTCCGATCTCACGCTGAACTAACAACTGAGAACTGATGCTCTCTCCTGTCTTACATATTTTTCACGCAGCCGCCGAGATATTTCTAGTACTATCTGCTTCTCGAAATTACTAGAAGGCACATGAGAGCCGAATACAGTTACAGTTTCACATACCACCAATTACAGTTATTCAATTACAATATCCATTACAGTTATACAGGGACCGGACCAAAATGTCGCCAAATGGTGGCAAAGTGTGACGACTTTTGACGATTTTCCGCCAGATTTGGTGACCAAAATTAGTCGACAAAATCGCTTCAGCTTGGCGATATCTCGCCAGATTAGGGAGATAGAATTGCCCCTGTATTCTTACTTTTTCCGACACCTTATTTTTTGCCGTCTCTCTAGATTTTCATGTTAACATTATACAAAAAAATACAAGAAATGCATTAAAATCATCTATCTGTATACAAAATTCGTAACGGCATGATATAAATTGCCAATACTTTTACCTTTCTCACAGACTAAAATTTATAAAAGCGGTAGTTACCCAACAGTAAGTTCTCATGCATTTAAGATCTAATATTAGTTCAAGGCTAGAAATGAGGTCATAGAGAATGAAAACAGTCAATCGAAGAAAAAGTTAGGAGAGAGACATGCTTATTTGGACAGAAAATATTTAAAGCATCTGAGCGCAAAATGCAGACGTTAAGTAATCGAAATTAAAGAATTTGTTTTATAAACTTAATCATTATGTTACTCATTAAACAGGGGATGCACAAAGGAAAAATTCTTTTTTGAAGAAATCCCAGCAAACCTGCCAAAGGATAAGGAACAGCATTTATTACTATGACGTTTCAAATTGCTTTTCCTAACATATCGTCTCCTCATTGAAAGAATTTTCTCTGAAGTTAACAGTTTGCTTCGATTCGGTAAATAACTGCTGTCATGAATTCAAAAGCAGAAAAGAAAAGCTAAGAAAAGAATGGCAATAAAATTTTGCTAGCTAAAGCGAAAAAAACTATAACAAAAATATTTGAAATTCTGTGTAAAGGATAAGAGGATGCAACACAATCAAATCGGAAGATTTTTATGATGGATGTGAAGGATGTTGATCTTGCAGTCTCAAACGGATGAGAACATTAAAAAAAATTCGTCAGCTGTTGCAGGAAAATCTTTACCTGTCGCTTCGAATGACAGCAAATGAGCTTACACGTCAGTAAAGACACTGACAAAATTGCCCTGGAAGATGTTGAAAAAAAAAAAAAAATGGCTTTCAACATTGACTGCAAAAGAAAAAGAAGATCGAATTTCTACATGTCATGATTTAATCCAAATGGCTTAAACTAAACTGATTTTTTTTCAAACAAACTATGGCTGGACATAAAACTTGCTGTTTTGCTTATAATCCTGAGGCAAATCGTCAATCATCCGCTTTGGCTTCGACGCAGCCACAGAAACTTCGATTTCAGAAATCTCGAGTAAAGATCATGTTGATGACGTTTTGATTAGAAAAGAATAACTCAAAAGGAATTATTTCTTGACAGACATACGGTGAACTCTGCATTTTATATACACGTAATGGACAAAGCTCTGAAGAGAATTAAATGTGTTAGGCCTGAGAAGTTAAGTTAGAGAGCTCGTTGCATCTATCCGAGAACGAACTGTCACACAATCTCGTTCTTTTTAAGCAGTCTTTAGCAAGGAAAAGTGTCAGAAATTTCATTTACGCTCCTTATTCACCAGACCTGTCACCTACAGATTACTTCCTCTTCGAAAACGTGGAGTCTGTTCAGTTTTAAAAGCACTGAAGAAGTTCAAAAAACCGTCATCACAGGCTTAAAAAGTATTACAAAATATAAATTCTACGAAGACGTCAAACAGTTGCATGACTGAGACAAACTTTGCACAGACATACAACGATCATAAACCGAAGACTAAGAAGTAAGAATGTTGTTTCCCTTTAACTTTCGATTTTGTACGAATGAAGTCCTAAAACTTCGCAGATGTATAGTGTGATAGTCTTAAAAATTGATTACTACCATTCTAAACTTTTAAAATTATTACTTTCACCTTATTTTCAAACTTATAACGATAAAATTTGCTGCTAGGGAGCGTGCAAATGACTATTCTGCCCAAGAAAATAATGCATGGCGTTGGGAACATCTTTTATTAATTACAATGACGGTATAAATGTTTATAAAAATCACCATTTGGATTTAAAATCCATGAATTAGATGGATTATAAATTACACCACTTTCTCCCTAACCATCCTAATTAGAGGCACTCTTATTATCCTAATTCGATTATTATCCATTGTATAAATATCTTAAGCTACATGAGATGGCAATACTTCTCAGAACCGGTAACTTGTCAGGCCGCATGGAATAAAATGCACTGTAGCGTAACGTTACGCAACGGGATGCAAAAAAGTGGAAAGATTGAATTAGACATTCCTAACGTCAAAACACGTACCAATAAAAGTACAAATAAATTTACATATGTATTAGTAGTATGTCATATGAATATTGTAAAAACGAACATTAAAGGATTCAGAAATGAGTATCTAAAGTT
Source organism: Stegodyphus mimosarum (assembly GCA_000611955.2). NCBI lineage: Eukaryota > Metazoa > Arthropoda > Arachnida > Araneae > Eresidae > Stegodyphus > Stegodyphus mimosarum. Next base: position 235,960 of record KK117735.1, read on the forward strand.
ACGGATACGAGAAAACTAAAATATAGCATCCCTAAATTTATATTACTACCCTGAAAGAATAAACATGTAATTCAAAATTTAAACTTTGCGCAAAAAAGCTCTTCGATAACAAAAAAAAAAAAAAGCAATACATATGTATAATTAAACTAAACATCTCAATTTAAAAACGGAGGTGACAAGGCATTTCCACTCTAGTCCATTTACTTTAAATAGTTGGCAACAGTAACTAAATTTGAAGTAAGCTGACCTGGCAAATATTGATTCTGATTTAACGAAAGTGAAGCCACATGGGAAATTACTAAAGCCGAAACTGCTACGCTGTTCCACGAGACTTGAAACGAAGGAAAGTGAATTAAAAGCGCTACAATCATGTCACCTCTGAGACAGAAGAAACAAGAAAGAGAATGTAATCACGCTTATCATTCAGAAAAACCTTATGGAGATTATTTCTTACACAATTGTATAATCTACACTAAAAACCATGCATAATTAGCTAATCATTGTCATTAGTATTCAGAACAAGGAAACGAAATACATAGATAGATAGATATAGTAGTGGAAAGAGAATCGATACAAAAACACAATAAAAAATTCTTTGATATGTAAATAAAATATCCGAATCAAGTAACTATTACTAGCAAATAATTCATTAAGTAATTCTAAATCCCTGTATGAACTATTTTAAAATTTATTTTTGGAAAAATGTATTCTAAAACGCATATAAAAAACTCACTAGCTTATTTATTTAAATTTCGACCTTAAAACTCAATTTTGTTTCGCTCTTCAGTCACCGATGAAGTCCAAAATATAAAACTTAAAACTAACAGATATTTTAACACATTAAAAGCCATGTCAGTCACCGACGACCCAAAGTCGAAAATCGAAATTTGCTTTTTATGCTGTAAGACAATGTAAGAAACGAGACAATAAGACAATGTAAAACAATGAGCTGGACTATTATGTTAGTGGTTAGTGACTCTGACTGCCGTACCGAAGGGCCCGGGTTTGGTTTGGCTTATTTAATTACGGCAAAGCCCCGAGGGCTATCTACCTAAGGAAATGGATGACTTCGTGGAGGACTTCTTAAATGAAACTGGCTCGTATACAAACGGGGAAAACCGCGAAAACGCTCACGTAGCCAGCCCGTTCGCAAGATTCGCACCTTGGACCGAACTACCAGTGTTCAGCGACTTTACCCCTCGGCCGCTGGTGGGCGGGCCCGGGTTCGAGTCTCGGAGAAGGCATGTATGTAAATTACCTTTCCCTTCATACAGGGTAACGGTGGATCACCTATTAGGTGCCTCCATGATAAAGTGGCCATCGCTTTTGGCCTTATTAGTGGCGAAAACCTGTAATAGCCATTGGGAAGGGAACTATAATTTTTTGCAGTCACTGTATATAACAAAATGTTGAATTACTTTCACTTTTCACATTTCTTCGTAAAAACGGAAATTCTCCTTGAATTTCATTCCTCAATCTAAAAAGGCACTAATTTAGGTCATTCGCAAAAGCGAAATTTCGTAAAACGGATATTCGTAATTTAGTGGAAAACCTCTATTTCATTATGGCAAAGCATATTTTCTAATAGAAATTAGCTGTTATTTATATGATACATGCGAAATAACCAAAAAAACCCGTAGAAGTAACCCGTTCTAACAGAAATATTAATTACCTATATTTAGTTATATTAGCAAAGGCCTTCCTCGGCTAGTTAGCTCGTTTTGTTATTTAGTACTATCAGAAACGACTTCTAAAATCAAATATACAATAAAAATAAAAAATATACAATAATAGATTCACTTAAAGTAAGTCTATAATATGACAGTAATTAACACAATATGCGGACAAAAGGAAACTCAACTTTCATGATGCCTCACCAACCTCCTTCTGTACATGCGCAAATGAGTGCATAGACACTATCATACATACACCAACGTACATTTAAGGCTGACATTACGTATCCAAATATATTTTTCCATTCTGAAATGATAATTATTCCTGTCGATTTAAAAAACAAAAGATTTAGGCGCTGTCAAAAGCACTCCAGATCGTAGAAGTTTATGGTCTGGTAAGGATACATATAATTTACTTTTGCGCATTGTTTTAATAAAATTATATTGATTTTAGCAGTCAGCCATATTAAATCGTTTGTCACAAGTTCTGGCAGCACTTGGAGTACAAGGATTATATTTAGGCATTTTTATCATTCATTTTATGTTGATAAATTAAATTTTTATCTCAGATAGAGGCACAAATAACAAAATTTAATCTTAAACAAAATGTTGAGAAATTATGATACCGGAAAGAATGCTTAATATGTCTACAAACTCTAAATTTAACTTATATTCGCATCTTTACAGTAAATTTAATAAAAATTCTACATTTTGAATAATGCTAATACTTAACGGTGGAGGTAAATTAGCACCTAAAAATGTGAAGTTTGAGAAAAAAATTCAAAACAGGTTATAAAAGATTTGAACATTTTAAATTAAATATCTGGAAAAAAAAATCCGCACGATAGCTAAAACTAATATAATTATAACCAATGAGAAAAATTCAGCAGAAGTGTGAATGCAGAAATTTCCCATTTCAGGAAATTTTATTGCAAACGTCTGAAAGATGGGAGGAAATCTGCAGCCGGAAGTCGAAAATTTAAAACAATACTCTAATTTAAAAAAACAGTTCCCTTAACGGAGTTAGCGCAGATTTCAAAATGCAGAAACACACGCTAAAGAAACACATGATAACAAGAAAGGTTTTGTCCAAAAATATTTTTTATACATTTAGATTTTTGATTATTAATACATTTTACTGAAACCTATCACTTTCATCGCTCAGACGGAAGAAGTTAAATTTCCACAGCTGAAAAGATGCGACATACTGAAATTTTTACGGGAAAGCTACACTAGGCATGAAAAAGAGGTATGCAGTACGCTCAAAAATATTTCAAAAGAAGGAAAACTGAATAATACATTTTACTCATATGTGCACAGTGCTCTTGCAGAAAGAATACTTTTTTTTCTCAAAAAACCTTAACAGAAGGCTATGATCATGTCAAGCGAATTCATATACAGTTTTATGCACACCAAATGGTAAGGAAACGTAATATAAATGAAATTCTCAACTACATTTCTATATCATATTTTGCTATTTCAACGCAAAGAAGTAGTAGTTCACTTGTTACAACTTCATGCATCATAAATCTTAAAAGCCCCCAAATCACCGCAGGGTGGAGATTTTGAGAGCTAAAATAAATGAAAAGTTGTGAATAATAGGTTCTAGAAAGCTTTAACAGTTGCAACCACCGCGGATATTAAATTTTACGCAATTTTTTCGCACTGCACCATAGGAGTTATGACGTTATAAAAATGTTAAATATTCTGAAGCGTGTCCATTATTTTAGTATGATTTTTATAATGCATTTTAAATTTAAAGCTGGTAAATATTGTAACAGCATAAAAAATCAGCCTTTTTTTTTAAGGTAGCTTTTAGTCATCCAGTTAAAAATCTGAAAATACACTGAAGGCACAAGATTAATCTACGCGTGGTGTTACCACTGCTTTATAAAATGGCGTCTGAAATATGAATTAAGATCATAAATTTTATTCAATAAATAGCAAAATAGAAGCAAGAATAGTAGGCTTTTATCCACTCTCTTCGCTATTTCTAGGGTTTAAAAAAGGACATACGAATTTTTCCAAAGTACACCCACAAAATGAACTTCCTAAGTTAATTTTGAGAGAAATCGAACAGCGTGCGCTGATCAATAGTCTTATAAACTCAAGAAAGAATTCAATTTAGAAAATCTGGAAAACTTTCAAGGGATCCAAATTGCCAAATTATTCACTGATTCAGTTCCAAGTCGATACGCGTGTTAGCGTTTTGAATAGTAGCCTAGCAATTCTCTCAGGAAAATACTGAATTCAGACATGAATGCGTCAGCCATTTTTAGATTAAGCTGCAGCATTTTTTAATATATAGTGGTTAAATTTACTTTAACTATCTCTGCGTTACTGGTAAACATAATAATAATACGAATGATAATTACAAAGCATTTATTTAAGAGCTTCACTTAAAATTCTAAGCAAACAACACTGTTCAGTTTCATAAACTGCTTTTGAGTTGGTAATTTCAACTTTCAAAAGTCAGTTTGTTTTCTTTGAATTGGATAAGGAAACTTCCTTTAGGTGGCCCTTAATAACTATCACCCTTAAAATGAATGATATTGAGTATGTAGCCGAAGAAATGGCCCGAAGTGAACATCTTCAAATTTCCTATTAAGATTTGAAATGCATAACGAGTTCTGGAACTGCTCAAAATGGAGATTTATTGACAATACGCGAAGCTAACCTTAACCTTATCGTTGAAAAATACTGAAATAGCAAAAGATTTCGGATCACTTGGTTACTTTCAGTTACTAATGAAAATAATCTTAGTCGAAATGACCAATTTTTTACAACATCTGTTTTAAACAGTTTTGCGCCTCTGTTACTCCTAGATTTGTAATACAGTTACAAATCTAGGAGTAATTTTTACTCTTATTCCTTAAAATTATTAGCCTACAGCATTGTAGAATACCATGAATACTCTTTATTCGGTATATTAACGTTCTTCAGTACGTTGCTGATTTTTATATTGTATTCAGTTTCTGCTTCAAAAAGAGGCTTACGACCAGTGCTCCCTCTGAGGAGCAAGCTTGCACGTCCATGCATTTACCTCAGCTAAGCTGCACTTTTGCTCACCGCAATAGAACATTAAAGGTTATCCAAAAAATTTACAGCGCAGCAATTTACAGTCTTTTTATTTCAACAACATTCATATATTACTGTTTGATTTTTAAATTAAAGCTGCTAGAAATCATAGAACCATATTCTTCGGTGGATGCACATGCTTTCTTAGCACATCTGATGTTTTCATCTTAGGCTGATCGCCAGCATATTCATGCGTATACACTGGTGTGCAAAACTTAAGCAACAGTGTAAAAATTTAGCAGATAGCCATGAAATTGCAGAAAAGGAGATCTGGAGATCAGTACAATGAACGCGTAAGTCAGTAGAAACGTCATGCGTATGCAAATATCAGGAACGAAACGTCAGAGGCGACGTAAGCGTACACAAAACGCGTGATGTCGGCGCGCGCAGCTCAAACAGTAAAATAAAAGGAAGGACGGAGACACAATTCAACACATTCGCTGCAAGTGCCAGTGAGACAGTTCGTGAAATATGGCTAGAAGAAATCACCTGGACGACTTCACACGTGGAAGAATGATCGGAAGCTGGAGGAGGGGCGTACTGTCACCAGTGTAGCTGCAAAGTTCGGAATCAACAAAAGTGTCGTTTCGCGCGCTTGGAAAGCGTTCCAAACCACAGGTACAGCTGTCAGAAAGATTGGTGTGGCCGCCCGAGGACGACATCTGCAGGGGATGACCGATATATCGTCCTGCAGGCGAAAAGAGGCCGACGGTAGTCAGCAAGCGCCATTGCTCAGCAACTCTGTACAGCAACGGGGCGACAAGTGTCGCGGTTTACTGTGGCCAGACGCCTTCAAAAAGGGGGCCTATTCGCCCGCCGTCCTGAACGCTGCCTCCCGTTGAAAGTTGGCCACCGACGCCACCGTTTACAGTGGTGCAGAGAGCACAAAAACTGGACAACTGATCAATGGAGTCGTGTCCTCTTTACGGATGAGAGTCGGTTCAGTACCAGAAGCGATTCTCAACGCGTTTTGATTTGGAGAGAGGTCGGGACCCGGTTTTATCCCAGTAACATCAAGGAAAGACACCGTAACGGTGGTCCTGGAGTTCTTGTCTGGGGAGGCATTATGCTGAACGGGCGAACTGAGCTCCACGTTTTCGACAGAGGGTCTGTAACCGGGGATCGCTATTGTGAGGAGGTACTCCTTCCCCATGTGCGTCTGTTCCGAGGTGCCATTGGCCCAGACTTAATTTTTATAGATGACAATGCACGGCCACATCGGACTCTTGCTGTTGAGGAGCTACTGGAAAGTGAAGATATCACTCGAATGGACTGGCCAGCGTACTCCCCAGATTTAAATCCCATCGAACATGTGTGGGATACTTTGGGGAGACGCATTGCAGCACGCTTACATCCTGCGGAGAACACCCAACAACTCAAACAGATGCTGATTGAGGAATGGGCACTCCTACCGCAAGAAATGTTGCACCAGCTGGTTCTGAGTATGCGGAGACGGTGCGAAGCAACCATTGCAGTGAGGGGAGGGCATATCCCATATTAAGGAACATCTGCATGTGTTTCTTCCTCTTGGACAGACAATCATGAGTCACGATACTATGCGTTCAATGAAGCTTGTTTTTGCTTGATTCCATACAGTATGCATTGTATTCCTTTTTCAGCTCTGATGCTTTCGTCATCCTTTACGTACGTAATACTCTCCTTCATTTCTGCATTTCATGCCGCTTAGTTGATTTCTCGTGGAGTTATGGCAAAAAACCCTGCTGTTGCTTAAGTTTTGCACACCAGTGTATATCTGCATATATACTATAACATTACAGGTGAACTCGCGCTACCGATTTTAGTAGTTTGCGTACAAAATCAAGTGGGAAAAAGATTAAAAATGTTGTTGAACAGGATTTTATAACGGGCCGTATTAAGCAATAAGAATGGCCGCATTTGGCCGGTGGCCAAGTTTTTGCCCAACCCTGCTCGACAGAGATCCTTTTATTACGTATCAAAAATTTATTCTGTAGTCCCAAGGAGCAGAAGACAACGCGTTCCTATTCTGGCTTCTGAGTTCACCAGCAGCCGAGCGATAAGGTTGTTGAACACTGTTAGTTCGACCTAGGTTTGATTCTAGGCAAAAGAGCTGGCTGCATGGGTATTTTCGTGATTTTCCCCACGTGTAACGTGGAATGAACCAGTTCCCCTCAAAAAACCCTCCACGAAGGCATCCTTTCCCCTAAGCAGATAGCCCTCGCGTGCTTTGACGTAATCAAATAAATCAGTCAACCAACCTTTTTTGGTGTACCTCCTGTGCTATTGTTGGGGAATCATGAGGGTATGCTAAAGATTTTGTTTTTGTACCGCCCTTGCCGTCCGACTTTGATGAAATCGAAACTCGCATTATCCATACCACTGTGTCATTCGATCCAGATATATTTCATATATGTGTAGACTGAAATAGACTACAGACTGGATGTGCATTCTGTGACAAAAAGTTTTCGCACAGAGCTTAAGTTATTGTATCCCAGGTAAACATGTCCCAACCAAATTGTTTTTTATAATCATTTGTAACGGAATGATTCTTTTTTAACTGATCCTATCTTCCTGTTGACCTTAAAAATGCAGAGAAATGCGTTTAGCTAACATAGAAATATTAAATATTAATTTTAAACTGCCATATTACTTAAATGAGCTGTTAACAACATAAGACAATTCATATTTACAGTAGAGTGAGCAAATATCCCAAGAAGATAATTATTTTACAAGGAGCTTTACTTATTTCTTTAAATCGCCATTCTAACTACACCAAATTCCATTTTATTCACATATTACCCGACAGTAAACAGATAAGCAACGACGCTACGATAGAATTTGCAATGAAACGAATACTCTCCCGAGTCTTCACCTGAAGAAAATGAAAAAAGAAGAACCTTCGGTTCTACGTATTCCTACTCATTTTTCAACTAAAGTTGAGATAAGTTGGACTAATGTCATGGGATTTCGGTTAAAAGAATGGAGCTTCGTAAAGCAGATATCGCAATTTTGAGGAATTCTTATCTTGCATTTTATGCGTCAATGTGCGGAGGTATTTCCCAAGAGTGATAAGTTTCTTGAATAACAAATTAAATCGAACCTGATACTTATATACATATATTTAAACATTTCTTTACCGATAAGGGGAGGAATATGGGTCATTACTCTTTCATAGTCTCTTTACATTTAAAATGGGCTTCTTTCAGATCTTTTGATTCAACAGTAGGCCGCATGGCTTTAAAACTGTATTTTAACGATGTTGACTGACATAAGCGAAATATTTTAAACATCTATATGGGTATTACAAACAGGAGTTGAAAATAAATCACTTTCTCAAGTAAATAGTAATCTTTATTTATTACATAGTAAATTTATGCAAATACTTGTGATTATTTGATTGCGTTTCGGTTTCTATGTATTTTTATAGCGTTATACATTGTTTTTATTTATTATTTCATTCCTTTAGCAAATTACCAAAAACCATATTACTGCTGCGTATTTTTGTTGAATCGAATTTGTGGGCACTTATTGTGTTTGTAAGTATTTATTTAATGTCTTATATTGTAGAATTTGTAATTCGAAATCCATCGAATGTTTGAATTTTAAAGGCAGTTCATTTAGAACCTGAGATCTGGCTTAACAATTCGCTGAAAGACATAAGCAACGAAAATAGTCACCACGTTTCCGCTAAGCGCAATTTTGAATGCGATTTTTCTCGAAGCTTCTAGAAGTGTTGTGCAACCCTATATACAGGGTGTCCATAATTAAACTTGAAATTTGCGAGCGGTCTGTAGCAAAAACTATAGAGCGGAATTGCATGAAAATTGGGTAAAGGCAGAATGAAATGATGGGAATTTTATCGAAGGAAAAAAAATGAGTTTCAAAAATCACCCCTAGGTGGCGTACCATTGCTTTATTGAGAACATATAAATAACCTGCAAAAATTTACAAAACATGCTAGATATGATGTCTACCATTGTCTGCTACCCATCTGGAAGCGTAAAATTGCATGTTCGACTGTTGAAAGCAGCATGAACTGGGGAATGTTACGCACATAGCGTTCTATGCTTTCTTTAAGGTCGGATAGGGATGGGATCACGGTAGACTATGGCCTTGAGGTATTCCCACAGTCCCAGGATCTAGGAGGCCAACTTGTAGGAAATTGCCGGCTGATGATTCTGTTGTCATCGAAATGGCGGCGGAGCACTTGTTTCATACAACGGGCGATGTGTGGAAGAGCACATCCTGCATAAACACTGTGGTTGCATCACATCCTTTTGCCTGAAGAGCCGGAATAACGCATTCCTCTAATAATGAAGCATATCGTTGACCGGTGACGGTGCATGTGACAGGCCCTGCGGCGCTGTGCTCTTGGAAAAAAAAACGGACCCATAATGAAGGTTGCAGTAAAGCCGCACCAAACCGTTACATGCGAAGAGTGTATTAGAATTTAAAGGAATTGATGTGGGCTAAATACAGCAATTGTGCGTGTTAACCGCACCTTCCGTATGAAAGTGGGCCTCGTCGGTCCACAAAATGTTCTATGGCCATTCATCCTGGAGCTCAACTTGCGCAAGAAACCGCAACGCAAAAGTTTGTCGACTATCCAGATCAGGTGGTAAGAGCTCCTGCACCAGTGACAGTTTATACGGATAGTAGCGTAAGATCTTTTGAAGAATCTTACGAACCGTTGAAGGAGGTTGATCAATAGATGCTGCAATACGCCGAACACTAGTGCTGCCGATGGTTTGCGCCATTTAGTGGTAGTTTTCGAAACTCATTATTTTTTATGGGGGGGGGAGGGCTCGATAAAATTCCCATTATTTCATTCTGCCATTACCCAATTTTCATGCAATTCTGCTGCATAGTTTTTGCTACAAGCTGCTCGCAAATTTCAAGTTTAATTATGGACACCCTGTATATCTAACTCCTTTGGAGCAGTCAGTTCAGTGATTCAACTGAGAGCCGTGCGACTTGAACTGATCTTAAGACATTGTTCTGTGAGTGATTTTGCAGATCTTTTGAATATTCTTCGCATGTTAAGAACTTGCTTTATCTCTGGAATTTTTCCGACTTAAGTTATATATATAGATGTTTCGAGGTCTGAAATTTATTTCAGGAGTTTGTACCTGTTTATAATGCGTAATGTTATTAAGGAGATCTCTGTAAACCAATAGCGCGTAACAGAACATATGAATTACTTTGCAAGTAATTGAGCAACAAAGAAGCAGTTTAACGTAATCATATAGTTGCCTATGCAATATATTTATCGGCCAATACAATTGACTGTACTATACATAGCAGCCGCATATTTCGTGCGCAAAGGCATTTGAAAGAACAGTAGTCCTGAAGGGGAGTACGACTTTAATGAAGTAATCAAGAATCCGATTCTCTGTAATTTAAGGAGATTCTTTAAGATCTGTAGACCCAAGTGAAAAAAACTCCATACAGGCTTATCTAAACACGAATTACTGCGTATATAATCTAGCATTTTTCGGCTTAAAAAGTTTATAATTCTCTTTCGCATTATGTAGCCATCTAATAGCAAAATACATGAAATCCAAATGAAAAATAAATAATGTCATTGTCCTCAGATTATAAACGGAACTGCAGTCTTTTATTCTAAAAAAATTTATTATTTACGTTTCTCATTTTGGTTTCATATATGTTACGTCGGTTTGATTTCCGTAACTATAATACTGTTACGTGCGTACGGGTTCGTTATATGTTGAATGCACAAGTCGTTAAAAAGTTAACAAAAATTTATTCTTTTCACAGGAAATAAAATTAAAATGCTGAAATATTTCTTCACAGATCTTCGCACAATATCACAATATCTCTAACGTTTAGCAAAAACTCAGTTCAAAGCAGATAAAATAATTCTATCTCACAGCGAAATCGCTACAATCAATACAGCATTAAGTAAACAAACAGCAGTTCGCTTTTTACAGCTACAAGTATAACAGCAACAACAACAACTACAACTACAACTAACTGAGATGAGCTGTTTCACCTCGGCTTTTATAAGTTTTTTAATTATCAGTAGAACAATCACGATTTTTCTAGATTTTTCTGGATGGCAACAGTAATTACGAGATATTTATTTATTAAGCATTAAATGCACGCGCTCTTTTATTTTTATTGCTATTTTTTTTTTACGTAGCTTTCTCTTCAAAAATCGTCTGCGTTGCTAAGGCAACATGAAGCAAATCTAATTACAATTCTAAATAAATAGCCAAATAAATGTGAAATTCGTAACATTGCCCCCTTCCCAAGGACTGCACGTCCCGGGCAGTACAATCCTTGGACAGGAAGCCAAACTTACAACTAAGGCTTCAGTGTTCTAATAAACATTACTTTATAATAACAAAATAAACAATAATTCCAATAAGTTACTTTCAGCAAATTAAATTCTATCCAACGCGAAATACAATTCAAATACTAAGTACAAATACTATCAAATACAAATGCTATTAAATACAAATACTTATCAAATACTAATACTTAACAAATACAAATCAAATACTAAATACAAATAGGACCATGGTCTTATACTATGTACATTATTATTTACAACTATATACACTACGTACTATGGCCATAGTAATGAACTAACCTGTCGTAATGAACGACTTTAGGTTTAGAGTTCGATGACTTACGGATCCGAACCACGACGTCGTTCAGCCTGTTTAGGACTGTGTAAGGACCATCCCAAGGTGATTGTAGTTTCGGAGAAAGTCCTTTTCGACGAGTCGGATTCCATAACCACACCTTGTCTCCTTCGTTGAAACGATGTCCAGTAGCTCTCGTGTCGTAGCGGGTCTTCATCTTCTCCGTCGCCAAGTTGACTCGCTCTCGTGCAAAGTTGTGCATCACTTCAAACCGGGCCTGGAGGTCTTGAATGTATTCCTCAGGCGATGAAGGCGCATCCGGAGGGCGACCAAACAAAAGATCACATGGCAGACGAAGGTCACGACCGAAGAGCATCTGAGATGGGGAATAGCCGGTAGTCTCGTGGACAGCACTGCGGTAAGCCAGTAAAAATAGTGGCAACTTCTTGTCCCAGTCCTGTTGGTTTCTGGAAACCACTAATGAGAGGTTATTGAGGATGGTTCGATTAAACCTCTCTACCATACCGTCCGACTGGGGATGTAAAGGCGTCGTTTGGGTTTTGTCAATGCCGAGTAGCTTGCAGAGTTCCTTGACTACAGCCGAGGTAAAATTCCTTCCCTGATCGGAATGTAACTGAAGAGGCACTCCGAATCTGGAAATCCAGTGCTGTATCATCATCTCTGCTACTGTGACAGCCTCTTGATCAGGAATAGGATACGCTTCAGGCCACTTGGTGAAGTAATCAATGGCAACGAGGATGTATTTGTTGCCATCAGCAGTTCGTGGCAGAGGTCCTAAGATGTCAAAGGCGATACGTTCAAAAGGTGCTCCTACATTGTAACGTTGCAGCTTCCCCCGGCTGCGTTTCTTCGGTCCTTTCCGACTTGCACAGGCATCGCAAGTTCGGCACCACTTTTGCACGTCATCCTTTGCATTATTCCAGTAGAAACGCTCCCGAACTCTCTGCAAGGTCTTCATTATTCCGAAGTGACCTCCTGCAGGGCTGCTATGTAGTTCTTTAAGGACGTCCGGGATTCGGGATCTTGGGAGTACCAGCTGCCATCGGAATGTTTTTCCATCATCCGATTCGAATTTTCGGTACAAGACGCCGTTTCGAATATGGAGTGAGTCCCAGAGAGCCCAATATTGTTTTGTCGTGGGACTATAGCTCGAAATATCCTGCCAGGTAGGTTTTCTGTTTGAGGTCTCCATTAACTCAATTATGGGTTTAATATCACGGTCTTCCAGCTGGTCTTTCCTGATTTCCTTGTCACTCCATGGGTCTGGATCAGCCGATGTTGATGCTGTAATTTGCCGTGCGACTGGATTAACCAGTTGGTATTTAGCTTCGACCCTGGAACAATATCGGCAGTTTTCTGGGCAAGGTCTTCTAGACAAGGCGTCAGCGTTTCCGTGCGACTGTCCCTTGCGATGACGGATAGTGATGTCATATTCCTGGAGTCTCTGTATCCACCTGGCTATCTGACCCTCAGGATTCTTGAAATTTAAAAGCCAGGCCAATGATGCATGATCTGTGCGGAGCAGGAATTTTCTGCCGTATAGATAATGATGGAAATGTTCTACGGCTTTGACTATGGCGAGCAACTCTTTCCTGGTGACACAGTAATTCCTCTCCGGTTTAGATAGGCACTTGCTCCAGTAAGCCACTACACGTTCTTGGCCCTCTATTTCTTGGGACAGAACAGCGCCGACACTTTCATTACTCGCATCCGTGTCGAGAATAAATGGTCTGTCGAGCTGAGGATACGTCAGGATTGGAGCAGATGTTAAGGCTTCCTTCAGATTCTTAAATGCATCCTCACATTCTTTTGTCCACACGAACTTTTGCTTGCTCTCTGTCAGCTTGTGAAGGGGTCTCGCAATGGATGAAAAATCCTTCATGAATCTCCTATAGTAGGTACAAAGCCCTAGAAAGCTTCTCAGCTGGTGGACATTTTCGGGACGTCTCCAGTCTTTAACTGCTGACACTTTTTCAGGATCCGTGCGCACACCTTCAGCAGAGATGACATGTCCGAGGTAAGTCACTTCCTGTCTGAATAATTTGCATTTAGCGGGACTCAACTTCAGATTGGCTTCTTTCAGTTTCTGAAGCACCTTTCTAAGATTTTCCAAATGTTCTTCGAAACTCTTCCCGACGATGATGATGTCATCCAGGTATATCAGACAGGCTTCGTATGAAAGACCTTTTAAAACAGTCTCCATTAGACGTTCGAATGTAGCCGGCGCATTACATAGTCCAAACGGCATCACCTTGAACTGCCAAAGTCCTTGTCCTGTAGTAAATGCCGTCTTTTCTCGGTCATCAGGATGTATTTCTACCTGCCAATATCCACTCTTTAAATCAAGTGTCGAGAACCACTTGCTTCCAGAAAGAGTATCCAGAATGTCGTCAATTCTAGGAAGAGGGTAACTGTCTTTCTTCGTAACCTCATTCAACCGGCGATAATCAACGCAAAATCTAGTTGACCCGTCTTTCTTCTTCACCAGGACGATGGGAGATGCCCAGGGACTTGCTGAAGGCTCGATGACATTGCTTTCTTGCATGTCCGTTAAAAGTGTTCGCACCTCTTCCTGTTTCGAAATCGGCAGACGTCTTGGATGTTGCTTGATTGGTGGATGATCACCAGTATCGATTCTATGCTGAGTTAAACTGGTTCGACCCACGTCAGAAGACGAGCGGGAGAAAACATCTTGAAGATCTTTAATGACACGCTCGGCAGCATTCTTTTCCTCATCGTTTAATTGCGCATTCTGCAATAACTCCGATATAATGTTGTCTGAAGACACGGTTTTTGAGATGTTACTTTTTCTTTCAACGCTGGTTACTGGAGTACATTCTGCAACCACTTCACCTTTCTTAATAACTCTCGCCTTATCAGTTACATTGGCAACTCTCACCGGGATAACGGTCCCCGATAGGTCGACGAGTGCTGAGGCTATTAATACTCCTTTAGGGCTATTACAATTCTTGGGATATTCCATGACGCCGTAGCGGAAATTTCTATTTTCGGCTATGGATCCAGGAAGTAAAATTTCTGTTCTTGCCGGTATTGTGATATCGTCTTGAGCTATGATTTTGTGGATAGATTTCACTCCTTCATCATTAATCCCGAATAAAGTTATGTCCTCAGAGGCAGAATGCAGTTCGTTATTTTTAAAGTCCAAGGAAAAATTGTATTTCCTTAAAAAGTCCAATCCGAGTATGCAAGGGTCTGTAATTTCTGCTACATATGCCGTGTGATGGTAAGCGGCACTTCCAAAGGTGATGTTAACGTTTAATTTCCCTTCTATATTGATCTTCTCGCCGGACACAGTCTGGAGGGTAACGCAGGGCGGCGTCCAGATAAGTTTACCTTCGAGTTGTTGAGCCAAATCTTTTCGAATGATGGTAACATTGGCTCCCGTGTCGATCGTCATGTTACAAGGAATTCCATTGATTTGTCCCATGATGAAAATTCCGTTATTGCCGCCACTCACTGCAGAAATCTGAAGCGCTTTAAACTGGGGCTTTTCATTATCTGGCAACCTCCGCCCCGCGAGATGGCCACGAATTAGTTTCCCTCCTTCTTGAGAGGCGCGGTCTTAACATCCGTGCCCTGGGGTGTTCTGCAGTTTCTTCGAATGTGCCCTTCAGCACCGCAGTTCCAGCACTTTACGAACGGTTTCTTGTCACCAGTATTCCGTGTCAAAGCATTCACCTTTCTGGTTAAATCGTCTAGGCGAGCAGTCATTGGATCCACTGGTTCTTGTATGTGAGCAGCTCTGATTGGGTGGCGGTCTCTACGAGTGGCTTGCTGTGCTGCCTCGAATTTCATGGCATACACCAGAGCACTTTTTAAGTCCTTCACATCAGCCATTCGCAGTGCTTTCTGTATTTCAGGATCCCGGATGCCGTCGATGAAGTATTGCAGGGACAGGATTTCTCTTGTTTCTGTCGGGCACTCCGAAAAGGCGAGGTGGGACAGCCTTTCAACATCCGTGGCGAGCTCCTGGAGTGTTTCCGTAGGCTTCTGTTGACGGGATTTTAACTGCAGCCTGCTGTAATCTTTTAAACACTTCTCTCCAAAACGCAGCTCTAAAGCACCGGACAGAGCTTCGAAATCTAGCCTTTTGTTTTCGGGAAGAGTTTGAAGGATGTCCGCTGCGTCTGCTCTCAAAGAAGCCGCAAGGTGACAGGCCTTAGCTTGGGAATCCCATCCATTTGCTTCCGCAACTATAGAAAATTGTGTCTTATACACTTGCCAGGAGGTCTTCCCATCATATGTCGATAGCTTCAGAGAAGGGCGAGCACTCATGGGTAGAAATTTGAAACTATCCGAATTGCTTCCTGCCGTCGCTACGAATTTCTTTAAAGTATCAACTTCTTTCGCAACCGCAGAAATCTTGTCATCAATTTGTTGCTCCACAGCAGAAACTCTTCCTTCTATTTGTTCTTTTACAGCAGAAACTCTTTCTTCAATGTGTTCAACTTTATTTTCAACAGCGTCGATTCTGCCTTCCATGGCCTCGAATTTATTTTCTATTACGCTGGTAATTTCTCTTTTCATTTCCTCTTGACCTGCTTCAATCTTTTCTTGAACAGCCTTCATTTCATCTTTTACAGATTCTTGAACAGCCTTCATTTCATCTTTTACAGATTCTTGACCAGCTTTCATCTCTTCTTGACAAGCTTCCATTTTTTCTTGACAAGCTTCCATTTTTTTTTGACAAACTTCCATCTTTTCTTTAACGGATTTCATCTCTTCTTTAACAGAATCTTTCATCTCATCTTTAAATGCAGCAAAGGCTGCCATAAATTGCCTTAATTGTTCTTCCATTGCTCTAGTTAATGGCATTCAAAATACCCCACTCCTGACACCAAAAATTGTTACGTGCGTACGGGTTCGTTATATATTGAATGCACAAGTCGTTAAAAAGTTAACAAAAATTTATTCTTTCCACAGGAAATAAAATTAAAATGCTGAAATATTTCTTCACAGATCTTCGCACAATATCACAATATCTTTAACGTTTAGCAAAAACTCAGTTCAAAGCAGATAAAATAATTCTATCTCACAGCGAAATCGCTACAATCAATATAGCATTAAGTAAACAAACAGCAGTTCGCTTTTTACAGCTACAAGTATAACAGCAACAACAACAACTACAACTAACTGAGATGAGCTGTTTCACCTCGGCTTTTATAAGTTTTTTAATTATCAGTAGAACAATCACGATTTTTCTAGATTTTTCTGGATGGCAACAGTAATTATGAGATATTTATTTATTAAGCATTAAATGCACGCGCTCTTTTATTTTTATTGCTATTTTTTTTTACGTAGCTTTCTCTTCAAAAATCGTCTGCGTTGCTAAAGCAACATGAAGCAAATCTAATTACAATTCTAAACAAATAGCCAAATAAAGGTGAAATTCGTAACAATACGTTTTCCGTATTTTTTTTAACACAGTTATATTTTACGACGATTTAAGAAAATTGAAAATGGTTTACGAAAAACACATTCTCTAATTTTTAAAAGTGAGAAATTAAGGAAACATTTAAAAAATGTTTTTGATTCACAGGACATTTTCAGAACTGATTTATTATTACTAAGTCTTTAAAGCACAGACATGAGTACATATGTACGAAAAAGCGTAACTAAAAGTGTGTATGCTCACCCTTTTTAAAGAGAAAAGACCTCTAAAATCTAGAGTTACCGTTTTAAAGCGCAATCAGTAAGATCATGAAAGCGACATATTTGTTTCAGGAAAAAGAAATCAAACGAAGGGTGCAGTAAGAATCAAACCAAAGAAATGCACACCAAAACCAAAGAAATGCAGAAATTGAACTTCCAAATATATTTTGGATTAAAAAATATATAACATTGCATTTAAATATTAAATAATTGAAACTAAAAAAATATTTGCATGCTTAATATTAAACAGAGTAATATTAAACTTAATATTAACTTATTTCAAGTTTTAGAGAAATCCATGACGAAGAAACAATTTCATGAATGAATATTTGTGTTAACTCAATAAAGGAAACCATCTGAAAAGTAACAGATCAAGGTATTACAATAAATCTTTCAACAGCATAAATACTACGAATATTTTCAGAGAAAAGAGAAACATGCTAGAGAAAAATTTAAAATTAGACAAAACAACAACCATGTGTTTGGCACAGATTTAAATTAGAATTCTATCGATTTCGAAAAAGAGCAGGTACAGATCCTTCTTCGTCAGGCGCAAAAACATTTTGCAAAGAAGGGAGGAGCTACGATCGCATTTATACAAAAAAGGCCCTTCCTAACACATTTAAATTTCTAATATCTTAATTTTTCATGTTTTATTATTATTCTACTAGACAGCTGGCGCTGCGCTCGTCTTCGCTCTGCTAAGCCCCCCCCCTGGTATTATAAAACACTTAAATTAACTACATTACATTAACATTTACAAAAATTTACATTAACGGTCGTAGCTCCTCTGTTCTTCGCAGAATTTGTTTCTGCTTCTGATAAAGAGAGGCAGGTGCTAGTTTGCTCTCGAAATCGATATTGTTTTAATTAATATCTACGTCAAACATAAGGTTGTTGTGCTAATTTACGGATGTATTGTTTAAGGAAAAGTATCTGCTCTTTCATACAGAGATTAAAGAAATTAAAAATAACGCCTAAAATCTACTTCGTCACAAGAAAATTGAGAAACACTTACGACACAGTTTATTTTTAAATAAACATCGCTATGGAATGATAAAGAAAATTACAGTGCCTGAAAACACATGAAAGCCTGCTTCATATTTCAAGGGCCAAAAACAAGGCATCTAAGAAAATATCATTTTCCTTGGAAGGTCATGAATATATCAATTTCCTTACGCTGTTAGATGCAGAGAAATTCTATGTAGTTTCTCAGTGTTGACAAAATTCTTCTTACGCAGTGCAGAGAGCAAAGGTCTTAGAGCTTATCAGCAGCTTTGGACACACAAAAACAGAGACAAATTTTCCATCCCCAAGGGGCACATTTGAAACATATTTCATCGGGCGTTTTCCATCGCGCTCCAAGTTCCTCTGGCTACGCGAATTTTTCATTTTCAAACACATACTCTTCCTCCCTTCTTCCCTTCACTGTGACAAGAAATATTCAATATTTCTTGCATGTGATTTATATTCATTTCCATTTTTCAGACCAGTATTTTTCATGGCTTTTTTACAACCACCTTAACGGGCCGAAACATTTTTTATATCAAGCGTACCAGCTTCGCACAGCAACGAATGTATGAAATATAGGTAATTTTCCGCAGAACCCAAGTCTAACAACCTGTTGTTCAGTGGTGCTAAATGATGATAGATGCCTCCTGTTTTCTATGAAAGTAAAAAGAAAGCTACCGTTCTTTTAAATAATTATTTTTCTTTCGAGGGAAAATACTGAAGAAGGCTATTTGGATTGCTGTAGTAGCACTTTTTCCAAGGTCTGAAAAATAAATGCAAACCATTTGCTCAAATATGTTAAAAAATAATTGATAGAAATTTAAGAGCTTTTCCAAAGTTGGCTAATAAAATATATATCGATTTCATTCATGTAATTTCCCTTTCTTATTTAGTTACTGAAGTATCTGCCACGCGTCAAAAAGATGCTCTATAATTTCATACTTATTTAAAATTATATTCCACGCCGAAACGCAAAATGTTAAATGTACATTGCAAGGTTAACTTAATTTCTTCCAACCCTACTAAGACTGGTTAGGCGATTTTATCGCCCGTCTGTGAAAGTAGCTATAGAGTCAGAAGAAGGTTTAAACAACCTTTTTATTTAAACTTAACAAATGCATGGCTTGCACTTACAATTTGAACCTCCGCAGCTTGCGGGATCTCAGATATATGAATGTAAAATTCGAGTAAAATTATTACTAGAAATTCACAATTGAAGCGATCACTAAGCAGCATTGGCTCTATTTTAAATAAATACGTGACTGATTCGACTTGCAAAAAGAGTAACGTCAAATAACGTTAAGTCTGAGAGCTGGGTGAGGGTCAGCGTCACTACCAAAAAAAGCTTTTTGTCTAACTTTCAAAGAATTCTCTTTTTATATATAGTTATCTATCTCATTTATATCTTAACCAGAACTCATGAAAAGTAGAATTGCAAGTAGCACTTAGATAAAAAGATTAATGGGTTAAATAACATAAATACTCTACGACTAAACAATAAAAGAAAATTTCCTGAATTCTACATAATTTAATAAGCATTCAAAGACACAAATGGCAACTATGAAGCAAAGAACAAGACACAATCTATAAATGCTGGAAGCTTCAAGTATCCCGCTGCAAAACTGAATGAAACACAATAAATGTGATCTTGATCAATGGGAAAATATGCTCCATACAATCTTTTTTGGCCATTCTTCATACATGTTTGTCTCTGCAATTATAGGAAAAGACAGCCAGCCAAGACCTGGTGCAATATGCACAATCGTATCACACATAAGTTTGAAACGTTAACAGATTCAAGATACAATGGGCAAAGAAAAAAACACTCGACGTTATGGAGAAGCTGTTAAGTGGCAAGTGAATTTCCTTTACTTATTATTATAATTTGGAATTAAGGAAAATGCTTACCTAAGACAAATATGTTCCCGATTCATAAATCAGTAGAAAGATTTTTATATATCGCTTCGCCATTAAACTGCTTAAAGAAATAATGCTGAAATCATAAAGATTCTAAGTGACCTTTTTAAACCAATTTACCACCTATTATCATGCACAAAACTCGCCAGTTGTTAACTTTGAAATAAAATGTTGAAATCATAACGATTCTTCGTGACATTTTCATACCAATTTACCATACCATGTACAAAGGTCGGCAGTTGTTAACTTTGAAATAAAAAAAGGTTTGCCATCATTACACTTGATATTTACTCTTCTGGAATTTATTTCATTTTCTGCAACATTGCAAATACGGAAGCATGCAGGGAAAGAAAAACAGAAGAACGATATATAGGTTTACTTTGTTGTAACTGTTCATCAGTTCGTGTAGGATATAATAGCGGAACTGTTTACCTTAACTGCGGTGTTCTATCATGCAGAAACGTCTTTGTTCTCATTTGCAACCGTCGGACATGGTAGTCTGCCTATATTTAAGAGAAATTAGTCTGATTGCTCACATTCAAGAAAAGTTATTTCTATGTTTTTAAAATAATTTTTAATAGTAAATAATTTTGATCTTATGTGTTCTGCAATAATTTATTATAATTATACAACAGTCACTAAGATTTATTTAGACAATAATACAATGGCTATAATGGGAAGTTTTAAACAAGAATGACCTCGTATTGTATAACGCTTTTCCCTGGTCTGAGTTGTTAAAGCTTTTGTTAACTGTTGCTGTCAATAGTGCGAGCCATGTTCATGCTTTATTTACCATCCACACGTACTGAAATTTGTAGCGTGGGACGTCAAGTTTCTTCGCAAATGCAATAATTCGGTTTCTTTCAAAGTCTCTATTTGACTTTGACATCACAAGTATGACATCGTCTTCTGTGCTTTATTAAAGCTTTGTTATGCGTCCCCTGATTGTTTATTGATTTACTCTTGAGTACATAAAATTCTTAGGATGAGAAGGATTAAAAATTCTAATAACAATATTTGTTATGCATTTTGACAATTTATCAAAATACACATTTCTCGCATTTTGCCCTTTTCTTTCATACGGAAATTTTGCTTAATGTTACAGATTCAGATTAACTGAATGAAAGACCTATTCCTGATGCAACAAATTACAGTCAGCGGTTAAAATTTTAAATACACTACTTTAAAATATAACTGGAATTTTTCTGGCCATTCCATTTCATATAATGAAAACAGTGCTTAACAAGATCTTTTGAAACAACAAAGAATTATAATATAATAAGATTGATTTCATCCGTTTGCAGTGAATGCGTTCTATTGGATTTCATTTACAGTAATAAACCGCTGGATGACAACTTAATGTAAAGAGTAACTAATTTACAACTTTATGTAGAAGTATAAGCAAAACAAAAACATGCGCAAAATATAATTTATACGCATCGCGTATCTGACAAGATTTTCATAAATCATTTGGAAGGCAGTAAAGTCCAAAGAATACACACAGCTGTTCACCAAACAATCTGTTAGCTGATTTGGTTTCTTTGGTTGATGATGGCTTTGCTGCTGAACGAGTTTTTCTATTACAACTTGCATACAGTCAGTGAGGAGAAAGGGATAAGGAGATTGTGCTGATGAGAGAAGATGTAGGAGTTTTTCCGACTCACTAAACTATAAAGGAGCAGTTCTATTTCGTAAGGATACTAACTTAATTCTTAAATACTAATCAAAGTTGTCAATGAAACATCTGTCGATCACCGGGTAAAATGCTAACGAAATTAATTTGCACTGATTTGGAAAAACATTCAAATAATTTTTGAAAGATGCTCAGACTTTCAACAGTATCTATGAGATTGCTTTATGCACTCAGAGCATGGGATTTTGACACCATCTGCTGAACTTCGAGACGTATTCATTAGTTGGGATACATCCACCACTTTATTAGGCTCCAACCAATTCTGCTTGCCATGTGTATAGAATGAAATTTAGTGAATTAGTCGGACAGCATATTCATATTTTAATCTTCTATGTTCAATCAGGAGACACTTGACACCACTGTAGGCGAAATATACTTGAGAAAACCAGCGGTTTCCTTTCAAGCCGATGACTGTCAGTATTAATTCACCTTGCCGCTAACCACTGTACCGATCAGGAGGTCATACAACGGAGCAGCGGTACCAAATCTTTCAGCTTCGCGAACTACGCACATCGAACTGAGACTTACTCTAAGCATGCAAAAGCGTGCATATAATCATGATATACCGCGACCCACACGCGAATATTTACTCTGAATATAAAGCACGGGAAAAAAGTAGAGGGAGATGACGAGAAGAAAATAATATAATCATGAAGTAATTATAAATAAACATATGCAACTACTAACAATTAATTGATAAAGTAATTCGTTATTACATTACTGAACCGCAACCCTCATTTTGGGAAACACAGCAACTGAGGTTATTTTCCGAAGGATTAAAATACCAGGAATACTTTTTGAGAAACCAGTCAACTCTAGTGTTTTCATAACCATAATTTCCTATCAATAATAAAGCTCTCCTCGAGCTCTGGAAGACCCTTCGACTTTCTCAATTTGATCAACACAACTAAAGAAGATACATATGCAGTTGATATAGTAATAAAGAAACCATGCCAGTGAGTGGAATCAACTATTTTGCTTGTACAATTCATTTTTAGCCATATACCCATATTTTTACAAGGAGTTGCTTCCGACAGCCAGTTTTCAACCACAATGCTTGATGCATAATCTCTACACCAGAAACTGAAATAAATAGTGATTATCAGTAAATGCGATACTTCTGCTATACAACTGTCCGAAAATAGTATAATTCAATATAAATCTCAAGCACCGCAGGTGTTCTAACTTGGAAGCTTACATAACTTCGATTAATCATATAACAGTTATTAATCAGTTCAGAATACATTTTCCTAGTTACCGTTTAAAATGACAAATGATTATAACTATTTAATACGAATAAGAATTTTCAGAAAAATGAAAGCTCTATTACAAGGCATTTCATGAAACTTTTATTAAACGTAATTACATTAAACACCGTATCATTTTATTTAATGCATGTTTCTTTTTAACTTCGATCACCGTAAATAACACAAGAGGATAAAATGAGTAGAATTTTCAAACTGATTATTGAAAAAAACCAGAAAGGAGAGCCTTCTAATTTAGATATAATATTGTTAATGTCATGTTACAAATACCCATTTCACAAATGAAAATGCCCATCTGATCGTAGACCACATTCAAAAGAACAGTACTTGTCGGAAAGTGAAGTGATATACTATATGTATCTTTATTATTCAAAATTTTTGATACAAAACCAGAAAAACCGTAGTCCAAGCGAAAACGAGCACCATGAATTCAGTTGCCTTCGGAAGAATCATGAAATTTAAAAATTCACCAGCGTTTCAGCTCGTTAACTTCACTAAATTTTGGAGGTTACGGGCTTAAGGATATGACCTATGATTCCTCTTAAGCGAATCAAAAGCTTAATAAAGTCTGTGCTTTGTCTTTTTAATCCTCCTTTCCTCATACACTCAGCGCACGAAGTTTCCACAGAAAGTTCCTCGTGAATTTCCTCTGGAGACGAATTTCTCTTTCGAACACATCAGCAGTGCGCTAATCTCTACTTAGCAAATTCCTCACGACTCTTTACTTCCCTAAGTCACTGATTTGGAGAACGTAAAAATTATCTTAACGCCCGAGACTTCGAATGTACTCTGTGCTTTTACTTCTGAAGAGAGTAAAGGAAAAGAAAGTAAAAGGTAGGCATCGAAAAGAACTAGGGATTTTATGGAACAATTTTTTTTAATAAGGGTTACTTTCGTAGAAAGCTGAATCTCGTAAGAATTTTTTTTCACAAACGTTAACTGGAATGAAAGATTATGAGAAACGTGGCAGAAGTTCTAGTAAGTTGAAAATGCCTATTCACTGGTTTTGAAGAAGCTAATTATGGAAATATAATTTTCAATACCTAAAAGAAATGTCTATTACTCTTTACAGCGTATTAAGAAATACAATTGTCGCATTGTTTGGGATTTGTGAGCATTGGAAAGAAGCCGGGTGTCGTGGCTTTGGGCCTGTCAAATCCCGAAGAAGGCACTGACATTTGTAAATGTATGTTGTTTTCGGGTATTAGCAGAAGGGAAGCATACTTTACTGTATTATACAACAATACAAACAATTTACTAACATTATAAATTCAAAAATTATATGAAATAAAGTAGTGGGAAATCCGTAATTACGTATAAACCAAGAAAGGATTACCGTCGTTGAGAAGGATAACTTGGTGGAGGAAATTCCTAAGGAAAAATTAATATTAATACATCCTGGCAAGCAACGAAAATTCCTCTACAGCCAGTGCGTCTCAGTGGAGAGAAGCCCGCTTACGGTTGAGTGCAGAAGACTATGCTAGTAAGTCCATCCCGACCAAGAATCGAACCACAGAAATATTATTAATGCGTCCAGAAATTTTACTTAACTCGAAAATGTAATCCTCTTTACTTAATACTCAAAAAGTTAAGAAACTACGGGTGCGCTTAATTATTTTTTCATACTCAATCTCTCTTATTATGCAAGGTATGGTGCACTTGAATGCTAACAGATAACAATATTGCATTAGTATTTGAGATTAAAATGCGATTTTTATAAATTTATTTGCTTTACATGATTCCGAAATAAGACCTTGACATACGGTAACTGAAGACTTCCTTTTCATTGCGATGTTTAAAGATCACATTCATATATAAGCTAGTATTTTACAGATAATTACAGAGAAATATACTAGTAATTATTGACTTTTCAGGTTTTCTGTTTTTTAAAAATCGCAAATCTACATAATTCATTACAGGTTTTCTTCAACGTACTTGATAAAAAATTTTAAAACTTGCTTTAATAATGTTATTAAAAATTGGGTTATTTGATTTATTTTTAAAACTTGCGTAAACTAGTAGTATAAGTAAATATTAATTCTTATTAGCTGAGGCTATATTATATCTTCAAAGGAAACTGGTGCATAAAACCGCAAAGTAAACAAAATCAAAACAAGAGTTTAATGGTTACTTATCATAATTTACTTGAATTATGCTCAGTTTCTATGTTAATATAATAATTCTTCAATACTCTGTGATACAAGTTACTGCAAACGCTATAATGCATAAAGTCCAAGCAATAATGAATTGATTACCTCAAAATGAAAAATATTTTATCTTAGTTATCAGACGAAGTTTCAATAGTTTTCAGTCAAAACAATTCTTTTAAGATAAAAGTTTGACCTTTGTACTTACCCCTTATTAAAGGAAACAATATACTTTTTTGAAAGGCAAATACCTTGTTCAATAAATACGAAATTTATCTAGTGCGAAGACAAAAGGAATAAATCTTACCGTGACACAGAGACGGCCATGATTGCTTATATTAATGGACCATCAACATAAATTACATTTAGAATTCAGAAATTCCTTCCTTACCGAGATACTTTTAAACACTATTATTCGAAATGAAATTGCTTTAAATTTCAAAGTTAATTAAGACAAAGTTTTATCCTTAAAATATCGATGAAGTACGGCATCAACTGATAAATATCCCTGAACCTACCACTTTCTTATTTGCATAATATTAGAGATAAAGTGATTTATGGCTTGCTCAAGAAATTATCTTCACAAAGTAAAACGAAAATGATCATCTGGGAACTAAACAGCCTCATTGGATCAAGGATTGATTTTTTTAGAAGCTAGGCACTAAAATGTGATTAAACGTTTTCTTGAAACGATAAGAAAATTTCATTCTGTAGCCTGATTATTGTTCACTCGACGTTTGAGGGGAGGGAAGAATGGCACAGTTTTAAAATTAAAATTAAATCTACATCGAACAATATGGAAAAGATAAATTTAAAGGATGCATTTTTTTCGAAAAAGAGATAAAAATAATAAAAAATGCTATTAATATATTTACATAGAAACCAATAAAATAAATATGAGATCTCTATGTTTCAAAAACCACATATGTATATATGTATACATATATATTTTAAATCAGTGGTTGCAAACGTGCAGTTCGGGAGACAATTGTAATCATGAATAAATATATAATTATTAATTAATTGTTAATTTTTACGTCTCATTAGAGAAAAGAAATAAAAATAAGATAGGAGTGTTTTTAGACAATCCACAGCGTAACATGAAGTAATGGAGCTTAGCACATGAACATAAGTTGTTGGCGCTTCGCATTTGAGCTAATTGGAGTCTTGCGATCTGTCAGAATCTTTAATCCTCCATTACAGGAACTCGGGCGACCAGACAAGATGGGACGGTGACAGTCCATTAATCTTGGTCAATCGGTACAGGTATTGGTCACATACTGTAAGAACCGAGAACATATAAGTTTCGAACTATAACATTAAAGGCTCCGTAATAGGCATCGAACAACAAACGCATGGCAGCTTCCGTTTATATAGTAGAGCTTCAGGATATTATTTTGTAGAGCTTCAGGATTTTTGGATACTAGTTTTGACGCTGTGGCATATAAGAATGCAAATGAATGCTAATACATCTTTCTTTATTACTGTTTAATTTTTACACTGTTTGTTACTCTTTTATACCCTTCTTTTCCCATATACATGCTTCTGGAGCGCAATAAATCGCAGATATATACATGTGTGTCAAGTTAAACCACAATTATACGTACGTGGAAAATTGCGAGACGAGAACGTCTGGGAAACACAATATTAAATTATTATGCGAAATACTAAAAGTTTGCTACGTAGTGCTAATTAAGAGTTTACATTTTAGGAAGTTAATTAAATTACTGTAATAGACGAAAGAAATATAGTGCTTTTAACAGAAAGTGTTTTTTATGGACAATTTTCCGAGAAAAGGTTCGTTCGTAATTAACACATTCGCCCCCAGTAATGTTCTAACGTTTCTGATATTGAAAGTCGGATAAAATAAATACATTTAGAGAAATTTAACAAAATTCAAAAGCTGGTTGCTGCAGACATCTGTCGTTAAGACAGTGTTAAAATAATAATTTTTAATATCAGAAGAATTTTAAGATATCGAATTGTAAGAATTTTTTTTAAATTAAAAATTCTCATTAAGAAATTACAGAGAAAAAATATATAATTTTATATATCAGAAGAGCTGAAAAACATTTTAAATATTAAGAGTTTACATCAAGTGGTTTTATGAATATCTGAATATGGTTTTGCTTAACTTTTCGAAAATAATTTATAACAGTTTTAGTTTTATATAACTTGTTTTATCCTTTCTTATTGCTGAATTACTGGAAAATGCAATAACTACAAAATTTGTTGCAACATATTTTGTCATTACTTTGGGGGGGGGGGCTAATCGTAGAAGCTATTATGTCTACTGACCTATAACCGAGTAATTTACAGCCTACTAGCGGCCTAGCAACAAAGTCGCTTAACAGTGACAGTAAATTCCGGGTTCGATTCCAGGCAGCTGCATGGGAGTTTCCATGTTTTTTCCTATGTGTAACGTGGATAAAAGTCAGTTTCCCTTAGAGGCTCCACGAAGGCCAGGCAGAGAGAACTAGCATACTTTGGCATAATCAAATAAACCGTGTATTCTGTACTTCTCTTATCAAATTATCTACAAGTAGAAAATTTTTGTATCTCAGGCAGGCCCCCTTTTTAATTCCTTATGTATTAATACATGCTAAACATTTTAACATAATACCAGCTAGCTTTATTTGCGATTATGTCTGTCAAACAACCTTCAGTATTAACTTCCCACAAATTCACTTACAAGTAAAGATCATTTGAAAATATCTTGATATACCTGGACTTCCAATAATGTCTTTTCTTTATTTTTTGGATCACATTTTGCTCACCTAATATTACGAGCACCTGTTTCTTTCTCACTCACACTAAGTAGTTTTCTACATGTGTAACGTTAATAAGAGCGAGTTTCCCCTTAAAAATTTCTTTACGAAGGTACTTCTTCCCTTATGCAGACAGCTCTAGCGTGCGTTGCCGCCACCCAAATAATCCAGTTCTTCCTAGCACTAGATCTGTCGTCATGGAGCCGAAAAATAATTCTTTGTTTATAATGAATGCATCCTTGTATCAGCGTCTGTCTCACGATCACTGATAACTTTAGAGAATATATCTGCCGGTCAAGAAACTTGTGAAATATTTATTTCATTTAATTAACCCGTTTGACTTCAATACTGTAAAATTATTAACATGCAAGCACCAAAATTCAGCGTAACGTCCTAAATTAAATCATAGGCATGACCTGACCGTCTACGTAGAACAGATACTTGGGGACATGTAGGAACAACAACTGAAAAGACAGATTCACATCACTGGCTTCGAAATGTCTTTAATGACACGCCCGAAAATCGTAAAAGTGCACGCAGCCAACTTACTTTAGCACTGAACACTCAGATATTATATGACATGCAAATCATATATGGTTGGCGTCTAAACATAAAAGTATGGGTCAAGAAGAAACTTAAGGAGCTAGTGGCAGAACATTTATGATCACAGACAAATCACTGCTTCAAGCAGGAAAAATAACATTACTTTACCTTAGCCAATGTCAAAACTATACTAAGGCTTCGCTAATCCTGAGTTCTAAGATTGTTAAGGGAAAGACAGCGGTTTGGCTGCGCTCCAGTCAAATATCTAGCATACGGCTCTGCTTCCTCTGATATCTTAAGATCGATTGAAGCTAGCAAAGCAAGACACCTGTATACCCTGTTCTAATCGAATTTACAGTTAGAAAAACAGTGATTAAAATCAGCAAAGGATTAAAAAATCCAGAAATGTAAAATTAATTTCAGACTTAAAAGAGGGAAGCAGCACATAATAGCACAAAGACATCTTTGTTTCACCCTTTTTCTAAAAACAAAATGGCATAATAAAACTAGCACACTAAAAAACTTGTTTTTACCATTTGTACTGCATGCATGGTTTTAATGTAAAAGTGAAAAAAATGATAAGACTCTTATTCCTAAAGGGGAGAAAAACTTTGCAAAAAAATATGAAGTTGCAGCTTTAAGATTTTCTACATTCACATATCTTTTGCACTTCAAGTAATGGAATTTCAATTACAAGGAACTTTTAATCCAAGATAATAAAAGTAACGTAAAAGCCATCGTCAGATAAACCTAGTGCGACTTGTCGTAATCAAGTAATCCATTCGAACTAATAACCTTTCAATCATGAAGAAGAGGGCTTCCATAATAAAAATAATAAAAACATATTTCCTCCCTTCTTTGTATAGGTACAATCGAAAAGCATTTGACCCTTAATACTATGCTTAGTATTTTCGAAAATTAATGAAACTATCTGCATCCACTATTCTACAAATCTCAGAATCTCTTTGTTCATTAATGAGAGACAGTAACTGAATGTTATGACTTTTCACTTTTCCTTGAGATATGCTTACCATGCGTTATATCATGTTTAAAATTTTCTTATTTTTAGAGTTTTTAATAAAATTTTTGAAGCTACTCCTCTTCATTTGTCATAATAGGTTTTCTACCACTGTAATGGAATTCATTTCCTTGTCATTTAGTTTCACTTGAAAATATAATAAAATTTTATATGATTGTAACACGATGCGGACGTCGAACAAAAATAACACACAAACAGCTACGTACACTCTGCACGTAAAAAAAGACAGTTTTATATCTCCCATTCTATTGGGCCGATTGACGAGATTTTGCATTTTTTACGTCACGAAAGCGCGACCTAGGATATATATTAGATTTATATATAGCATTGTTTTAACATACGTATTCGGACACAAAATCAGATTTTTCTGTAATGGCATACCAATTTTTCCCTGTTTTGATTCTGCGACTCAAATTATGCCCAAATATCAAGTTTTGTAAAATTTGGTGAAAACCTTATCAAGAAATTTAAAAATTTAACTTGGCGCACATTGTTCAATTGTTCAATTTGAGCCAAGAATAATTCACTTGAAGAAATTCTTAATTTGTATCAACCTATTATTCTTTCCTGTTTTTCATTGTGCACGAGCTGAAGAAAAAGATGCATCGTTGCTTCTTTCAAATAATTTTAAAGCACATTTGGCGTTATTATGGCTTACAACAAAAATGCCGAATTTCAAAATGCGCCAATATATAAATTCCCGTATATCTTTGAAAATCTTGAATAAAAACTCCAATGTTTTGCAGGTATACCTAAAAATACATCTACTTCAAGGAGATGGTAAAAATTTTATAGGTTATAAAATTTATAAAAAATACTAAAACAAGAAATTTTAAAAATAAATCAGAAAATATCTGCAGATTTTATTTGGACTGAGCCTAAATTTCGAAATTCGAAAGTAGGAATCAAGTAAGTTTAATAAAAAAAGAGATATTAATGAATTATGTACAATTCAATTAAAGTTGAGGAGCTAAACTTTTGACGGCTGTTGTTTCAAAAACTACTCACGCGAATTTTACAAAACTTGGCATTTTGACATAATTTGAGTCGTAAAATCGAAATATGAAAAAATGTAATTTCAGAAAAATTCCGAATTTGTGTCAGAATACCTATGTTAGAACAATGCTATATATAAATCTAATATATACACTAAGTCGCGCTTTCCAGAAATGGAAAACGAAAGTTAAATTTCGTGAATCGGTCCAGCAGACCGGGAGATTTAAAATTGTCCTTTCTTTTGTGCAAAGGTGCGCGTAAGCGTTTTTATAAGGTGCAAGTCTGAAGTGAAACAAGGATTTGATTTAGACATTTCAACGTTGCATAATACTAGAATATGTGTTCTGCAGTCATATACGAAGCTGAAAATTATGGAAAAATAAAATCAGCATTTCGAAAATTAAATGTAAGTGAATAGCATAAATGTATCTGGCCGCTTAAAAGCATGGAAAAAATGGCGCAGTTTTCAGTTATTATTAATTCTACTTGCACAAAGATGGTTTGAGTATACAGGACTGAAAATAAATGAGATACTGTGAACGAAGAACTTTTTGCCAAGTCATGAATACCGATGAATTTTTCGCCGTGTTTAAGGAAAGAGATTTCAAATGAGACAGACAGTATATTAACGATGGGCCCAAATACGCGAAGTTCAGCACGAAGATTACATAGAGAATTGTAAATGGATATCATACTGCAAGATCGAAACAAATATTAATTTAAGTTCATTTAATTTGAGCTAAAACTCATAAGATACGGAGTGCTGATCAGCTGAGGGCTGTCAAATGATCTGATTAATTCAAATTGTGCGTTAATCAAATGACGCAAGGGGAAGAGCCAATAAAAACACCTAGACCTAGCTTAAGAAACACCTAAACCTAGCTTTTTATAAAGGAAATGAATCTAAAACGCCGAGGTCTAGTTTCAGTTGTTGCAAATTAGACCTATAAGTGAGTAAAAGTGGACAAAACTATGAACACATTTACAGAAAAATTTTATTCAAACATGCGATTACTTCTACAGAATATTTGCAAGATTCTTATAAAGCAATGAATTCATTTTAGCAAGTTGACAGCTTTTTGAATCAGAGAGCAATCAAGATATTATGGAGTAGTGTAAAAAGCATGACAGAGCATTGCATGCATAGAAATGGCTGCCTAAATAGTCACATTATTCTATCAAGAATACGTGAAATCGTGTTAACGAAATATAAGAAACAAACTGCAGAATCTTCTTTAATCTTCTAGAATTTCTGCCAAGAAGCTGATTACTACGATTACTAAGTGATAAAATAATATTGTAAAATCTCTTTCATTAAGAATTAATGCTGTGATTTTTGAACAAAGTAATATAGCTAATTATTAAAGGTAAATAGTTTCACTAAAAATTAGCTTTGATTCTTTCTTTTATGCCTTGTTTTGTCACGTATTCGCTCAGTTCAGAGGTCTGTACAAATTTTATGGCAAGTGATGCAGGTTAAAACAAGAGAGAAATCGTAATCGGTATAATTGAGTAGAAGTTTCGCCGTTGGTGCAGTAACTTGCCTAGAGAGCCGCACATTCGAGTAAAACTGAACGCCTGACGCTGTCATAGTCGGTAAATTGTTTAGTCGTATTTTATTTTATGTCCGATCAACGTTGCAAGCTTCGCGTAATGTTTCTGTTTTAAATCCAGATAATAGACTGTAGAATTCAAGCAAGTAACTAACAAGAAACAAAATTACGTGAAAGACCCAAAAACTATTAGGAATAAAATTGTACGTTAACTTTTAAATTTTGAACTGCATTTTTAGTCCACAGCAAACATTAAGACGAAGCTATAACTCGCCAACACATAGAGTTAACTTTCAAAGGTTAGGAATTAGATACTAGTTGTTTAATTAAGTAGACAAACACCTTTAAAGTGGCTATAAATTTATGGAAGTGCCTAAATTTTGCCCAGTGTCTTGCATTCGTACCACATATAAAAGTATTTTATTGCTAAAATTTTCTTTTATATCAAGTTTTTACAAATGCTGAACCATATAGATTTTTTAATTTGAAGAATATTATTCATTATCTAATAAAATACAGTATTTTTGTTTTTCATGTGTACATTCAAATAATCATTTCCAAGACGTTTTCGGCGAATCAGTGCGGAATAAAAGAAAAAAAAATAGAGAAAGGGAAAATTTAAGCACTTCACATAAGGCAACTTTAAGGAAGTTCAAAAGGAAATCTTACAATTTTTGTAAAGGAGGGAAAAATAAAAGTTATTCTAAACAAGAACTTCGCCACTCAAGTTTTTATAATTCTCCTCCCCCAGAAAAATATCACTGACATTTTGCAATTAATTTTTCTGCGATATTAATTTTAAATACTAAAATTAATATTAAATACTAAATACTAAATAAATACTAAATATTAATTTAACATCTTAAATTAGGCTAAACAGATTTGATGCGAATGTTTGACCAGTATTTATATCTCGCTCGAGCAAATAATAAAACAAGATTAGTGTTTAAAGTCTGGTTAAACACTGTTATAAAATAATAAAAAGGAGAGGGCTTTTTCACAATCTCTTCTAACTCCAGGGAGGAATAAAACGTTTCCATGTTTCCCTGTATTATTCTATTTAATCCTTTTCCACTTTTACATCCTAAAAGACTAAGATATATACTAGTATTTATGAACTGTTGTTAAAGACTTCAGAAAGTTCAATTTCTCTTAATATTTATCCTTTCAATTTAGTCTTTTCAAATAATAGAATTGTCCATAATACATACTCTGAGTGAAGAACATAGCAGAATTAAAAGGGTTCAAAATTTACAGATGAGATACACTTTGACATTATCGCTAATTTCTAAAATCATTAACTTTATACTCTTGAATCTTAATGACAGTGAGCGTTGATTGCATGATTTTATATATTTTCATTTAATCATTAACTTTAGCCTATTTAAAGCTTCGACGGAAGCGTGAAACTTATAATAAATACTTTATGCATCACAATCAAGTAATTTAATACGCAGCACTAATGCTTGAACCAGGAGCATACCAAATTAAAAGACGGCTGAGAAGAATAAAAAAATCTATATTTACGTTATCTCAAGAAGGCAGGTAAAGTTTTACCACCTTAGGTGTCGCATATCCAGCCCCTAAAGAGATCCATTTGCATCATTAACTTTATTCTTGAGACCCTTATTTAAGGCAAGACTGAATTAAGTTAAAACTCGATGCTCCTATTAAAATAAGTAACTGAATATTTACTAATTTAAGCGTGAATATGGAGTATCACTGAAGAAAATAAAGCGTTCTCAAGCATAACGTTTTTTCCCTCTTCAGCTAAGAAATTTAATAAAGACCATTTAAAGTATTTGCGAAAACAAAAAGAACCA
This sequence comes from Stegodyphus mimosarum, assembly GCA_000611955.2. Lineage (NCBI taxonomy): Eukaryota > Metazoa > Arthropoda > Arachnida > Araneae > Eresidae > Stegodyphus > Stegodyphus mimosarum. Next base: position 269,750 of record KK117735.1, read on the forward strand.
CGAAAATTACTAAATGGATGGATGTAATAGAATTAATTATCCATTTATCTAAGGTGATGTAATTTCTGCGGACTTGAACTTACTTGGATTAATGCAAAATTGCAGCGTCATTGCTAATTTCATTTTACGCAACTTTCGTTACTGAAAGAGAAGAGAGAAGACTTCAAATTGATCGTCTTCAATTTATTTAATCAACAGTTTGCAAAATTATTTCATTAAACAACTGTATAGTTTAATCAGAAATATACAATTAGTTTAGTTTTCAAACCCTGCTACCTTTTAAATTCCCCTAGGATATATTTCGCATACAATTAAAAAAAACGCAAATTTTTAAATTCAGACTTCTAGTGGGAATAAGTGGACAATAATTGCCTTTTATTTGTTTCTGTGATTAAACATGTTATACAAGTACCCTTCGATGTATGGAAAAGCTCTGAAAAATTTACGAAATGTTTTTTCAAACCAACCTAATTTTTGCACTCAAGAGACTACTCGAAAGTCTTGTGCTTAATTGCAATCAAAACAATTCATTGGTTAAAGAATTATGGAATTGCTTATTTAAAAATCCCAATAATTCCATGAATACATTAAAAGGAAATGCTGGGTAATGCAGGTATATAATTCAAGTATCGATATATAGAGACACCTTAACACATAAAACACATTCTAACATCTGCAGCTGGCTTTTGAAATAAATATTGATGCGTTACAACAATTTTTGTTAAGTTCTGCAAGATCTACATAAAACTGACAGAAATAACGCTTACCATATATCCTCAGAAGCGCCTCTTTCCTGTAGACAACTTCACTTTCATTCCTACCTTGTGCATTACAGGCATATATGCCTTTATGCTCCAGAGTCGGACATTTTAGTTCCAACTGCCATTCTCCTTTGTCTGCATTGTCCGTTATCACAGTTGTGTCCGGAAGTTTAGAAGCATTTTCTCCACGAAACGTCCACCAGACCTCCACATTGAGGGGAGATGAGTTGTTTAAACGGCATGTCAAAGTAACGGCAGAGCAATTACTGACAACAGGCGGGTCTACGATGTGCTCGATTGTTAGGCATGCTGAAACATCAAGAAAACGAGATATTAGAGATTACTGATCATATACCTGAAGTATTTAAATTTATTACCAGTTTACACTTAGCTGTCAGTTACATTCCTTTAAACAGTCTAATAGCTGAATATAATAAGTTTCCTCCCCAACATTTATTTTACTTGTTTATTTACTTTACAACATCCAGGAATACTATTTCATCGTGACAGCGATTATTACGTTTCTTACTGCCATGGACCTCCCGGAATATTTTTTATTCTTCATGAAGTTCACTTCTTAGGCAACCTCTTGTAAAGAAGCACAAAAATCTAAACTCAGTATTTTCTAAAACAAAAAGAAACTTATTTTATTATGGGTAACAAACAGATTCTTTTATTATTATTTTTATAAAGATACGCCATATACAGTTTACGAAAGAAACAAGCGCGAAAAAAGGTCATAATACGGCTTGGAACACAAATCCACAGATTTCTCAAGGACATCAGAATAAATTTGAAATAAAAAATTTTGAAACGAAATTCAATGCGATATATAAAAATTCTTGCGGTGTTGAGTCCGCGAAAACAATTCTTATTCAAAATATTTCACCTCCGCTGATTTATTAAATTGCGTTGAATTTCGTATTTCCATTGGTATTCCTTTCGATCTTTCCTTTAAGCTAATGATTTTATTTTTGTCATTTAATCACCTTACATAGCTAATTAAGCAACAACCTAATACTCCATAAATTATTTGAAATTTACTACTTTCAATGAATTTATACCTGCTTTTTGCGAAACAACCTGCATATCTTTAGTTCCACTATTATATTTTGATAATAAAATGTTACTTCTATTCTTTTGATTTTTGTACTGCTTATTACCAAAGGGTTCGGTTAAATCTTTTTCATGCAGGTTGATTTCCCAAATGAAGATAATATTCTAATTGGCATGTATATACTTACAGTGGTCTATAGAGACAGTACAGGCTTATTTTTCTTAAATTGAGTATAGCGCAAGAGTATATCACCATGAAAACTAATGTAACTTCACATTTTTTTGGAACATTATTTTTGTTCCATAATACCAAACTTCCGGAGATAATAAACTATTTTCCTCCATATACTGATTACTTTTACTCAGGAAGATAGTTCACTGAAATAAATGATCTAATTCAAGGACACAGTGTGAATACATACATTTCTTTGGGGCGCCACGGCCAAGTGCATAAGACAGTTGAAAACAAGTAGTTCGACCACGGTTCATATCCAGGTAGATGGGTTGGCTGCACGCAATTTTCATGATTTACTTCTTGTGAAACCTGAACAATTTCTCTTGGTTAATTTTTCAGGAAAGTATCCCTCTCCTTAGGAGATAGCCATAGTACATTCTTTCATAATCAAATAATCTAATCCTTTAAGGAGGAGATTGGATTGTTTCATTACGGTAAGCTGTGGATAGAAAGAACGTGGATTTTCATATAGTTTAAACTGCCCCATATATCATAAATTAAAATGCTTGGGGTTTAATTGCTAACGAGAAGAAGCTTTGTTATTTTGTCGTTTAACATGTTATTTTTTCGAAAGCATATTTTTAAAAGATGCATTTTAAGTTAACTACAGATGCATGGGCGTCAAGTTCCCCTTTCTCATTCACGTATTAAAATTCAAAATTTGGTATCTAACAAACACTTATTCATCAAACTGAAGATTTCACTTTGAGTGATCGTAGTTTAAAGTCACTCAATTCTTTAACAAATTTTTCAGGGTCAATTATCCAAATTACAGTTCTCGCCTCCGCAGAAAAAGTATTTTTGGTTGCACAAGGAGTGACTTCATAATTTAAATTTCATTACTGAGGCAATGGGTAAATGTGGCGGGTGCCTAAAATTATCGCATTCTGAAAGCCTACTTCACTCTGATTCATCTGAAACTGGGACCACGCGTCTACGATAAGAATATTCAGAAATGTGCAACTGTTTTTGAAAATTTCTTTATAATCAAGCAAAAATACTAGAATAATTAAATATATTATAAGGTATTTCTCCCGCCTTCTTGTCATGCCTTCGTGGTGTAGTGGTCCGCACACTCGACGCGTATTCGAGAAGTCCGTGGTTCGAGTCCCGGCGAGGGCATTGCATATTGCTTATGTTTCCAACTGCAAAATACCTAATATCTCTACACTGGCGCCCGAACTGAAAAGGATTCTCCACCACCGGGATTTGGCGATTGGGGCCCCTAATCCCCAGTCGGTCTTTAAAAGGGGGGTATATAAGGTATTCCTCCCTTTCTTCGCATGCCTTCGTGGTGTAGTGGTCAGCACACTCGATGCGTAACCCAGAGGTCCGTGGTTTGATTCCCGGCGAAGGCGTTGCTACTTTTTCATCACTCCTGCTTCGAAATAAACCTAATGCCTCTACCATATTTTTACAATACAGTATCAAGTCAATACAGTATTCAGTGCATTTGGCGAGAATATGAAGAATTTTATTCTGGATTATGGCAATCAACACGCGCGCACGCACGCGCACACATGCACGCACGCGCACACATGCACGCACGCGCACACACGCACGTACGCACGCACGCACGCACGCACGCACGCACGCACGCACACACACACACACACACTAATAATTCCATGTTATACCAATGAAACTATAAAAAAGCATCAACAGATACATAACAAACAATAATTATAACTTGCTGGAAGTTAAAAGTAATACCAACCATTTCGATGAAAATTCAGTTTATAATTCTTTTTTATCATCCCCTTATATTAGGTAAGTGAACGCGGAATGTCAGGCTGACAAAATATTTACCGAATCAAGAAAATTTTAGAAGTAAGATCAACGAATAATACAAACATCCGAAAGAATACCTTAAAGGCAATAAAAGTATATTATACGATTTACAAATATACCATAAAGTTCGAAGTTATGCAATATAACCAACATTGCAGTAAGATTTTCTAAGCAGCAATAAGATTGATAAACGAGAAAATACGAACTTGAAGAAAAAATCAAGCAAATTCATTGAATTCAGATTTTAGGTTTGTCTTGCTTACATTGTAATGCATATTCTAAAATGCTTTAGAGAAGTAATTCAATTTTTGCGTAGAGGATATAGTAGCCAGCTTCAACGGAACTTTGAAATTCGATTAAGTGTTTAGTGAATTAAAGCAGCCTAGTAATCTCCGAAACAACCGCCATCAGTCCGATAAGCGCAATGTTCGAAGCACGGAATTTGCATCGAATCACTTTCGTTTTTTGGTCAAAGTCCCACCATTCACATGATGAGGTAACCAGTAACACCTGGTTCACTTTGCGGTAGATTGAGTCAATCTATCAAAATTACTGCAGGTTCATTTAAACACCAAACAACTACTGAGCAATGAGAGTAAGTTACAGTAAGAGGGTAAACTATTTATAAAAGTAATGATCCCGGGTAGACCCGAACGAGCAGGACGCGTGTTTTTTGTGCTCCACAGCGAATAGTAGCATTCACTGGAATTTTCATGATTTCCGGGGTGATTTTTAAATCATTGGATTCGGTAAGAGAAGAGGAAGAGCTAGGTGCAAAATTTATGTTTGTGCGACTATAAGTGCAATCACTACTATGAGTGCAATTTTTCAACATTGGATACAAGAGGCG
>KK117735.1:284459-428811 GCA_000611955.2 Stegodyphus mimosarum
GAGGAGAGGTATATGGTGCTGAGTCTCTTCCTAAACGGTACGTTTAACAATATGTCAAGGTAAACGCTCGAAGGAGAATTCCAGATATGTGTTCCCAGTTTTGTTTTGTGTCAAAGATTTTCAATTAATTTGACGTTTTGTTTTCACTGACTTTTTAACACGCTGTTGCGAATTTTGTATATGTGCTCATAATTTTAGTGAAATTATAGTGTCCTTTGCATAATGTGACATGAAAAGCCTGAAGAGACGAAGCTTTGCAGGAAAAATAAGATTACAGGGCAAGTCTATTTAACATTTAGTAAATGGCAATCTCGCTAAAGTGGTTATGGTTTTGGAGACTAATTTTTGTCACCAAATTTGGCGAGAAATCTCCAAAAGTCGACACACTTGCAACCATTTGGGGCTATTTTGGTCCAGTCCCTGTATAACTGCAATTGGTTCCCTGTATGTAACTGTAACCATATCCGCCCCTTATATGTAACTTTAACCGTATATGCTTTCCAGTAATTTCGAGAAATGGAAGGTACAAGAGATTTCTCGGCAGTCGGTTGAAAACTATATAACACCGCAGACAGTACCTGCTCTCGGTTTTTCAGTTCAGAGTCTACGGAGTATCGAGATATCTCCGTGTGAGCTTCGTTCTTTAGATGTGCTTTGCGTTGTGTTAAATATTGCGTTGTGTTAAACATTCTTAGAAGTTCGAAGTGTAACTACTGACTATGCTCTGTGGTACTCAGAAGAGCTGCAGACTATTTCTGAGGAAAGTTCCAGAACTGTAGTGTCTTCCTTTTGGTAAAATAAATTTTATCAAGCCATCATCAGTTCTGCGCGCATTGAACCTATTCCAAACTCGTACCCAGGCAAAAATAGTAAAAGCTACTTATAAGAAAATTAGATGCATTTTTATAATGCCCTTCCCAAGAAAATTATTTTCTTTGTCAATTAGGTGCGTAATTTTATTTCCAAACTGAAGCCTTCCTAATTCTGTCCTGCCATCTAAATGTTTTATTTATGTGATAATAATGGCAACAAAATCCGAATTCAGTATCTTGGATCACTTGAAAAGTTTTTGGATCCAATTCATGATAAAAAAAATAAACCATGAAATGTGCAATTCGCTGTCTTTGCCTAATTTATTTATTATCTCATTATCACCTGTGAATCCATAAATGCGACCTCAGTCAGCGAGAAAGTTTTCACCGATTGAGCTCTTGCGTGCTTTTTATACTTTCACTTTTTTATTATTTAAATTTTATTCTTCATTAAAGAAATCAGTTTTAAAATCGGCACTATGAAAACAGCTGAAGACGTGAATAATGACCAATCATCCAGAATTTCTCGGCATATGTTTAGCAATAGCGCGAAATAGTTACAGGGCACAGTCTTCACTTTTTGACCATGTAAAAAGAGAAGCTATTGTGATGAAATATACGAAGTATAATTTTTGCGTGCAGCATACTGTGACCATCTTAAACACCAACATGTTGTATTGAGGGAAGTATTTTCGTACGGTTAAATCCTTTTACACTTTGGTGGAACTTACAATCAAAACATGCAAACTATACGAATAAGTAATGCGAAAATTTTCATCGCCAGCAAATTTTATTCTTCAGTTAAAAATGGTGATATATGCGCTTGAAGCCCCGAATTTTATTAGTTAACAGATTGTTAAAAATAATTCGCCTCCCGTTATAATTGAAAATTTAACATTCTCTTGGGTAAAAGACGCTGTTTTATGCGTGCCTGAAGAATAGCAAATCAGAAAATTAAACAATTTCTCCTTCTTAAATAATGAAGTCAATATTTCTAAGAATTCAGGATATGCCTCCGACGCCGAGGAGATGGTAACAGGTGACGTTAAACATAGATAATTCTTAACCATTTTAACTGAATAAAGTATAGAAATTGCTTATGCCTCAATTTTGAAAGGCAAAGATGATAAAGAAGTTTTTTTTTTTTCCGGAGGGGGATTTGTTTTGGACATCTGTTACAGCACTCAAGAAATGAGGATATATTTAACATTACTTGTTAAAAATTCATATTTGCTATTTGTCGCAGTGCTGAAAAATGAACGTCAATAAGCTTTACTGCATAAAAAGGAGCAGCCGTAAGCAAAGTATTTCCTCTTTCTTGCGCCTTAGTTTACATTGCCTTCCTGTTCGATTCAACGGCGACTTCGACTTTCATCTTCGGTGTTTCCATATTTTCGGTTCCTGTGCCGGTTAGTCAGAGTTTTAAAGAATGTGCTGTTATCGTCAAGGAAAGAGGAATCATAATTAAAATTCCCGGTCTTGATGGCAGGGTTCTTTTAGAGAAAAGCAAAGATTCTGACAAAGTACCGACGACTGAATCATGTGCTAAAGCGAAAAACAGAGTATTCTTATTAAGTTTCTATGAAAATACCTGTATTTTTTTTATTTTATTACAGTTATAGATGGTTAAAAGTTACAGTATTTGGAATTATCTAGCCCCAAGAAGTTTTAGTGCGTTTTATCACCGGCTGTTAAAACTTATACAGATCTGTCACGACAAGGCTACCCCATTGCGAACATCGCTGAGGCAAAGCAGCATACCCACTACCAATGGCGTAGCTAGGGTTCCAGCGCCCGGGGACAACTGAAGAATTTGCGCCCCTTTCTGTGTGCCAAGAATGAAAAACATTTCATTAAAAAATTTCGTAGCATCAATTGGGCGCCGCCTGAATGCTGCGCCCCTTACCCCACCCTAGCTACGCCACGGCCCACTACCGGGTACGTCTTTGTGAGCATAATGTACCACGAAGATCTGCTTAAGGCATCCGTATTGGGAAGCCAGCCGAAGCTTTGTGGCGGGGGTTTTCACCGCTCCCGTCCAAGAAACGTTTGCCATCCATTCACTGCTCCGAAGTGGCTTGTAACTTTCGGGAATTTAGTTGCCAGTTGGCAGAGGGCGGGCCCTTATAGAGGTGATTTAAAGTTATAGACAGCCCCTTATACTATCTTCCTCTTCTTTAATATTGTTGCGTTTTTACGGGTTCGTAGATTTGAGAGTATCCGATGAGAACACGATGCAGAACAATAAAAAGCACAATTTATTTACAGGAATCACTATTTACAGCACAGTTCCAAAATTATCTTTAAAATCGTCGAAAATCTACAATCAATACGCTGAAACAATCAGCAACACAGCTTCAGGCTGTAACTGTACAGGTAGCTTCACGGCAACACTAAACTTCTAATAAAACACCGTGGAACAATCACCAATCCACTGTCAAGCTATACTGTAAAGATAGCTTCACGGCAAAGCACTACTCGATTGCTTTCCGTTCACAGAACTCTCGCGTAGCTTAGCACTCACAGTAAGCACAACGCTCACACTACTTCACAATCTCTTCGCAGCTAACTCGCAACTCTGCAACAACTAACTCGCAACTAACTAACTAACTCTCAGAAACGCAAGGGTTTATATAGCTTTTCTTTAAGTTCGACACGTTTCGAGAAATATCTCGACAGGAAGTTATTCACTGCTGTTATGTTAAAGAAAAAGATATTAATTGGACTAATTGCCTCGGGATATATAATGATTAGGGGAACTCTGTCACGATTTGATAAGACTGAGTTGTAGTTATATAACGAAAGCCTGTAATTCAAAGACTAGCGTCTAAGCCCTTCCCTTTGCTAAATTAAAAACATTTCTTCCTAATGCTATTAAAATGGTTAATTTTATAACATCTGCCTGCAGATAGAGTTTTTCAAAGCTCTATACAAAGAGCCAACAAGGTCTTCATTCTACACGACTGTTTAATGCAAAAATAAGATAGTTTTCTTGTGGTAATATCCTTAGCCAGCTGTATGAATTTGGACGCTTTTCTTCTCTCTTCCAAATTACTCGGCTATAATGGTATTCACACAGGACATACAACATTTATTCTTAGAAATCAACAAAATTTGATACAAAATCACGAGTGCTTTGTCATAATTGATCAACACAAACCTAAATTTTAGATAAAACTAAATCTGTGCTTTAAAATAAAAGGATTCTGCAAATCATGCTGTAAAAAGTCATATTTCTAACTGTATACCATCTTATTTGAGAATAAGCTACCGCTGTCCTAGGAAATGAGTGAGAAAATGACTAAACATCTAATTACTATCTTCCGTCGAGAAATGCTGCTTCTCAAAACATGGAAAGAAAAAGAGAGAAAGTACTTTCTATCAAATAAATAATCATTCAAGAGGATAAGGGGGGACTGTCAAAATTTTCGAGTGATACTACTTTAAAATACGAATTCAAAGAAAATCCCTTATTAATTTTTTCGGCAAATATCAGTTGACAGTATGAACAGAGCTTTCTAATAAGCATTTAACTTCGATATTTACGAAAAACTAACTAGTGGAGAAAATTTTCTCTTTTTATACATTCATTAAAAAAATAGTACAATAAGCTGAAAATAGTTCCAGATTTAAGACGATATCTTGCATGAGATGAACCTGGTTTTTACCAATTTCTCTCAAAACTTTCAGAAGTAAGCTCAAGGAGCCTCATTATAGATTAGCCTATATGCAAAATATTTTTTCTGTATTCCGTAATCATCTAAAAGTAATTTATCAGTAATTTTAAAACTTAAATAATTTTTTAGTTTTTAAATTGTTGATAAGTTAAATTAACATAATGTACTGATTAATATAATTTTTATGTAATTTGTGATGTATTTAAGTGAATCTATTTTATCTTCATAATTTTAATAGTACATGAATATATAATACGCACAGTGTGCTCTTATTATTTCACTGCATTTTCTTATACTAGAAAAGACGACGAGAAAAAAATGTGTGTGGCTTAGACGCGCTCAGCTCATTAACGTCTAACAATTTTTTTATCCGAAACAAAGTGCACAGTGAACTTTTTTATTAACTTATGAGTTGATTTATTTCGCTAACACTGCTGCGCAAAATCTTGCAAGATAACACAATTAAATAAATGATCCACCTTCATTTAATTTTTATTTAATATTATTTATCTATTATTTAATTTTATTTAACGTTATCGCCATGTCTCAAAATGTATATACAACTGTAAAGCTGTTTTTATTCTCAACTTTTTAATTCTCCCATTCTCAATGCCAGGCATTTCATACCTTAGCGAGTTTCACGCATTCGCTTATTCGATTCGTTAGAATGGTTATGTTTATTTGAATACAGCAAAGACACGAGAGCTAGCTGCGTAAGAGCAGGGGGACCATCGTGGTGGACTTTCTAAGGGAAAGTGGCTTGCATTCATGTTGAACATGGGGAAAACCAACCTTGAGGCAACCCGTTCGCCTGTGTTTGAAACCAAGTCAGGTCGAACTACTAGTATTAACCACTCAGCCACTGGTGGGCCCAATGCGTTAGAGAATGGGAGGTGGCTTACTAGTATCTAATATTCGAATAGTTATTACAAAAACAACTATGTTAATTACAGATATGTCGCTAATATGGAAGGTTTAGGGTGGTTTGGTTAGTTTATTTGATTACGGCAAAGCACACGACGGCTATTTGCCTAAAGGAAGGGGAGCATTCGCAGTAGGTTTATTAAGGGAAACTGGCTCGTACATACGTTAGATATGGTTAAACCACGAAAATAGCCGTTTTTCCCCCCATCTCCTATTGCTTACTGGTTAATCTTTGTTCTTTTCTTCTCCCCCCCTCCCTGTCTAATTTTGATTCTGGAACATTTACATTTATTTTCTGGTTCTGCAAATCTAAGCTTATTCAATTTTCCCTTCTTGTCAGGGATCGTTTTCCGTATGTAGTTAAAAGAAACGGAAAGTCCTCGATAATTTTCATCAAATGATTTAGTTGAAATATTTCACATTAGGTGCACAAAGAAATATAAAATAATGAAGTATTTTATAATTCGTATCTACATAAAGCGACATAATGTGCTGCAGATAAAGTTCAAGCATAAACGCAAATAATTTCCAAAATTTATATTTAAGAAGTCTAATTGTACCATTAAATGTTAGTACGCTTAGTTTAAGAGAACAGATAAAACACCGGCTTCATTGGCTTTGACTTATATATGCTTGGAATTGTCAAGAATTTATTTCGCTACTGCGAATTAAAAAAGGAAACATTATTACGTAGTCATGACAGTTAAAGTCTCATTTTACTAAACTGTCAACCTAGGATTTTTATAATTTAAAGAAAACTTTAATAAATCATTTTATTCCTCCTTTAGTTCACCCTCCTTCTCGCTCGTTTTTCTTTTGAAAATATCTTCAGCTACGCCAGAAATCTATCGATGTCAAAGAATGCAAAACAAAACACTAATTGTAATTAAATCCATAGTGGTAACACCTATTCAAATTTTCTGCCGACAAAATACACTATTGAAAAATCACCTGAATATTAAACGCACCAAAGGGTGAATGACAAAAAATACTGCACAAGAATTATACGCAAATAGTTGCATAAAATGTTGAATTTTCAACTAATAAAGGGATCGCTCATGATTTTTCAAATGAATAATATCATGCTGCTCACAGGTCCCATGTATCTATTTCGTCACAAAGTACATGCTAAAAGCAATTATTTAAGACCGCCCTAAGAAACGAGTGTTACTCAGGGACATGAAAAAAGTCATTTGCATCTTATTACAACCCACGTATATTTATTTTATTTTTTACATGCTTGCTGTCTTCTCACGCAAACTTGAGAATTCTCAATTGGTCCGGAATTTTAATGACCCTAAAATATCACGAAAAGAATGTCAAGTATTCCGTTTCATATTTTAATTTTATTTAATTTTTTAACCAGTAAATAGCGACAACTTCTCCTCCCCTTTTTTTAATTTAAGATATCTTTTCACCGAATAGCCCGATTCCTATTTTTGCTCGACGTGGAGAGACTTTTTTTTATTAAACTTCGTTTTCTGGGAGTTGAAATTTAATCAGTCGCTTGAAAACTTCTAAGGTTTCATAAGTAATGAATGGTTTAAATTAAGAAACGATATTTAATAAATTTACAAAACAACATTCGACGTATAATTAAGGTTTATATTTTTTGAGAAATAATTTCAAAAAATTGTAAAATAACAACTTATGAGTGAACCCTAAAAGTGCAGCATCAGAGCTAAGACTAGAGCTAAGAATAAAACAAACATCATAATAATAATAAGCCCAAAGAGTGATTAACTTTTCAAAATTATGAATCTCAGTCAATTTTTAACATATGGTGATGCAGACAGCACAGAAATAGATAAAATTATACGACTTTCAAACGAAATTTTGTTATGCAAATTTTTAATTGCAGTTATATCTACCAGATGGCTCTGTGCTTTTAAATCCTTAACATATAGCTGTATCAAATCCTGATTAAGATAATTTAGGACGCAAGTCCCATGATTCTTTCAAAGGCCCCCAACGCTCATTTGCCGATAAAGAAAAACCAAGCTTATGAGGAACTTGTTGGTTGATTTGGGGATCACCTAAAACATGGGGGCTTATGATAGTTAAATTAAGTCTTATATTTTAGGCCTTGTAGGTTTAGGCAATAACCTGATTAGTCTGTGCAGGTCTAGCGAACGGCTTTATAAGCCTGGCCTCAGGCAGTAATGAGGCTTCTCGACTGCATGTTTTGAGTGATCATTATCATAAGTCAGCATTCTATCGATCTATTAGGAAATTTAATTATTCTTAATCTACAAGGTAGGGCAGCTCTGTATTTTATAACATGCAGGATGGAGCAGCTTTCCATTTTTTTATCACTTACTCTCGGATTTTTCTTAAAATAGAGAAGTAAGATGTCACTTTCAGTAAGAATGATCACACAGGTTTCTAGACATAAGATCCTATTATTTTTGATCACTTGAAATCACGGGTATTCATAGATCATCCAACGTGACTAACTGTGTGAGCAGACGCTATGCGACTGAATGCACCAAATGTTTTTACACATAATGCCGTGTCTGAGGTCCATATATTTTAATTTAACTTTTAGGTAGCGCTCAACCATGATCCTAACCACCTTCGGCATTTATCATGCGATCTTTAGGGATGAAGCGCCGTCTGGCGAACATAACTGCAATGCAAAAATCTGTATAATAAAACTTCTTAAAGGAGAAAAACAGTCCCTGATTTTATGCAATCATGCGCTAACTGCATGATTATATATTGAACACTCAACGAAATACAATTTTTTAAAAACATTTCCGGCTTCTGAATCACCTTGTATTATACGGTATCTACTTATGTTGTGACAATTTGAATATTTTCTATCACGTCTGATCTAGGCACATAGCTCGTTGCCTCCAGGTGGTTATGTAATTTTTTGTGACGAGCATAAGTAGTTACCGAGAAATTATTAATTGTTTGCTATCTGAAGAATGTCAACCGAATCGGGGCCTAGGTGTGACAGAGCAACTGGAGGATGGAACCATTCGCAAATAGTGGCTGCTAAATAATGTTACATCCTGACCATGATCCCGGAGAAGTCCTGTCAAAAACGGTAAGCTAAGGCTGAAGCTTAGCACGTTAAAATTGGAATTTTGATTCCTCTTGGAGTAAAACTGAAGTGCGAATTTTTAGCAGTCACGTAGACAGTTATCCAGAGCTTAAATTGCGTCGGAGCTCGACTCCGGTACTTCTTAGTTTTGGGGATAAATCATAATTCCAGCCGGAGCTCACCGAAGCCCTAAATAAGAAGGCTCCGGCACTTCTTTTATGTATCTGAACAACAATTTCAGTAGAAAATTTATCTCGAAAACTTTATTTTTAGTAATAAAATTATATAAAAAAATATTTTTTTAAATGTTCTCTTTACATTTTATTAAATGGGTTAGGTTAGGTTATTCAATTATGGCAAAGCACACGAGGGCTATCTGCCTAAAGGGAGGGGTGCCTTCGTGGAGGACTTTCTAAGGGAAACTGGCTCGTATACACGTTACACATGGGGAAAACCACGAAAACGCCCATGCAGCCAGCCCGTTCGCGGGATTCGAACCTCGGACCGAACTACCAGTGTTCAGCGTCTTTACCGCTCGGCCGCTGGTGGGCCCCATTTTTATTAAATGTTTAATTATTTAATTACTTTCATCATTAATTATTTTAATGGTTAATTATTAGTTCAAAGGGGCAATTTGCCCAGAAGAACTATTAATTTAGTTTTGGCATTTTGCGTTGATTCACTAAAAGCGTTGTTTCACTTTTCAAATTGTTGCTACCAAATATTATCGCCCTGTATTACATTTAAAGAAATTAAATAATGAGGAATATACACAAACGCATATATGTCTTTGACATTGTGATAAAACAATGGTACCTAGAGCCATCAAATTTTGAATATTGAATGTTTCCACCCGAATATAGGCATTTGGAAGCCCAAATTTGAAATTTGTTTTATTATCGATTTCATATATTGCAAAACTTTAACGAATTTTTGATTAACAAACTCAAGGCTTTCAAAGCGAGCAACGGCAACGTTGCACAGAAAGAAACATTTTTATCTCCAGCGCGTGAGACTGTATATCGGAAATTCTAAAGATATGCTTATTTTAAAATTATTTTGCGATATTGCTCTTGAACTGAATTTTATGGTTTAAGTGCGAAGAACATGATATTTAATAAATAAAGGGAAAAAACAAAATGTTAAAAAAAACGCCCCTTTGGATGTAATTTAAAATCTGAAAATTTTCAGATTAAAAAAATTTGTTTTTAATTATTAATGATTAGTTATTTTATTTATTTATTTATTCTTGCTCCACTTTCTTGACGCTCTACTGTAGGGCTCCGGCACTTCTTATTTTAAAAAAATTAAGCCCTGATGTTATCTGTACATTTTTTGTTAATCCTCAAGTACAGACTTCCTAAAATTTTAGTTAAATGTTATCGAGTCTTTGTCTGCACAGAAGTATCACTTCCATCTCGATAACTCGGGAAAAGCAGTTCAGTGTTACTTAATAATTAGAATCCACAGAGCTAGCTGTAGTGGTCACAATAACTCAAGTACTCGCAAAAGCTAACAGAAAGTATAATGTATCAAAACATTAGCAACGCAGTAGTGGAAACAAATGTACTTGCAAGTAAGTAAAAATATTATATGGCAAAAGCACTGGTCTGGAGTGAATCAGATGGATAATATTTAGAACAAAGAATACTTCTGACAAAAGAATCTCCAACATCCGCGAATTTCAAAGTTTCCTTTTGCAGTGAATGAAAAATTTACAACTAAGCGGTGCTAAAACAATCATTCTGCATAAAAGCATATAACATACGTCGAAAAACGCATCTCTTATCGTTTATAATAACGGTACAAAAGTCTATAAAGCTTTCAAGTAGATATATGATAAATCTTTACATTACATCAGTTACAGATATAATAAAAATAAAATAATGACAAATTATTAAAAGCTAAGTATTCTGTTTTTAAATCCCTCCGTCATTCAAGCAATGTAATGCTTTATTTTTAAAGATAATTTAAATATGTTACGTAACAACGAATCTTAACCTTTCAATAAAACTTGCAATTTGTTTAGTTACATAAACTGACAAATGCTCTAGTAGCATTAGCCTAATGTAAAGGTGACAGAAAAGGAAGCATGCATTTTTAAACATCAAAATTTATTTTAACACATTTGTTACATGTTGAGCAGTGTTGTCATATTAAAAAATCTCATAACATTGCAGACATCGCAGAGAACATATGCTCGATGACAGTAAATTGACATGTTGCTGTTTACAAAAATTGTATAGTTTACAAAATGTTACTGATTATCAACAAGTCTTCAACTTTCCTACGAATCGTGGAATTAGATAATTCTATCAAAAGTGTGCTTAATTGCGTCACGAAAAATGTTAAAAAAGACAAAATCATATTCGTAGTGCCAGTTTAAAGGAACTTTTAATAAAATTCACGCAGCTGAGAAAATTTGTTTTTGCGTTTATCGCGTATACGTGTGGGTTCAAAGAATACAAATAACTTTTAAAGGCAGTAACTTGTTTAGTAACACTAAGTATAAGTTTCGAGAACTTTTTCTTTACACGCTGATTATTTTTAGCTTCAACAAAAATCAGAAATCTTTTCCCTCGATCTTTATTTCAATGATTTTCCTTTTATTATTAAGCATCTTTATTTGCTTACGAGTTCAGACCGTTTAATCTAAAAATAACTAGGTATAAATAAAATTACAGTATACTTAATTTACTTCCGATTTTTACATGGCACATGCAGAAAAATATTTATTTATGCATCTGATGATATTCTGACGATTATTGATCAGATGTTCCAAGGAATTAAAAGCAAAGAATAGAGAATGTTGAATGTAATCAAAGGAGAAACAATTAATTAGAACAAAGATCTCTTCTCCAGAACCCTTGCGTTCCGACAATTCCTTTGCGTCACCAGGTTACAAAGGACATCCATTAACTCCTGATGTTAGCTGGCTAGTTCCTATACGAAAATTAACTAAATTACCCACCAATGCATTGGATGTGAAGAACATCAAGCGCTGTGCCAAACACGAATCTATTGAATTAGATGTCAGCCTCCAAACAAACAAACACGATAGGAAATCAGGGAGACGGAATTTGTCAGTAAGAGCAAAGGACTTCTCGACTGGAAGAACAATACATGTACGCAAAGGATAAATTTCTCATTAACTGAAACTTCTCGCTGTGACATCCCAAGAGATGATAGAGCCAACAACTTTGGGTAATACTTCATGATTGAGTTGGACTGGAAATTTTTTGGTCCATTAACTTCAACCAACATTCTATTCGCAACATCGATAATCATTAAGCTGAGTAAAGAATTTCAGAATCTTAAATGATCCAATATCTCTCTGGTAACAGAAATATTCCTCTACTATGCATCGACGTACAGCAGGTATGGAGTAAGCAACTGAAATTTTGAACTATTATAAAGAAATTAGCAATCTTGAATCACTTTTATAAAAGTAGCTGGTGGTAAGGACCTTGAATATTATATTTCTAAAAAGAAGTAATCTTCAAGTTCAGAAGTGCAATTAACATAGTTGTTCAGAACTCTGGCAGCATTGTAATTGCAGCTTTGTTAACAACCAAAATAAAAATATTTGTTTATAAAGAAACTTCCGGAAATGAAATCCAAATGCGATGTATTAACCCAGGGATATAAACCGGTAGTGAATTCTCATTAGTCTCAGGTGGAGGAGTTTTTTGACCTCAGATTGGTAGATTCGACTGCATCGAAAAGCTCATGGAAAAGAACCGTTAACTTATGAGATGCTCCAAAACTACTGAAAAAATAATTTAGATATAATGTAAGTGAAACAAAATCAACAGAAATGTTCCTTTAACTATGTTATTGTATACAGTTATAATGAATAAACATGTTCACGACATATATAAGTAATAGTGAAAAATAAATATTTGTTAAATATAATAAACCTTAAATTTACGTGTTCTTTAATATGTAGCGTTCTAAAATAGAGACTTTCAGGTTTGTTTTATTTGATATTATGTATTATTTCATTTGCATAGCCTTTAAATTTATACGTATATATGTATAATTAAAATATATATTTGAGTGCATATTAATATATAATTAAAGTTATATATCTATATACATACATAAAGGGAAAAGGAAACTTGGGGGGTAACAATCTGACTCCTGGTAAGAGGAGGAAATGGAGTAATAAAGTTTGTAAACCACTATATTAACAATTTTAATGAGCTTATTTGTTATGGGATCCCTTATCAAACGTTGAACACTTCGTTAAAAGGCGCTTAAAATTTCTGAAATATAAAAGGTTCATTGCAAAATACGTATCGGATGAACAAATTTTATTTCCAAGTAACTTTTCTAAACCCAATAGTAATTCTAATGCATACTCGTTGTTACATGCTACAAAATAAATCCAAAAATAAAATTAATCTAAGAAGCCATGCGCAAAGTCGCAAAGAATAAATCAATACTATATATTGATTTATTATATTTTGTATTTATGTAGCTCTCTCTCTAAGTTATATATATATATATATAGAGAGAGAGAGAGAGAGAGACTAAATTGGAAAAAGTAATCCTAATTACCCTACTTAAAGAAAAGGTGTACTAACGTAATTAAAGTAGTAAAAATATAAATAACCGGCAAGCACTGTGAATGTGAATCTTGTACTAGTTAAATCCAATTGTGAACTTAAGATTAAAATTAAAGTTAAAAATCCAAATAAACAGCATTAAAAAATGAACAAGTGAAACTTAAGAGGGATAAGGGAAAAATATTAATCTTCCTTGTTTACCATTTCAAAAAGAACTTCAAGTGGTAAGTTTTTGAAACTTTAAACTGAATTCGATTGAATTCCGAATAGATGTTTCGTTCCTCTGGACCATTTGAGACTTAAGACAATTTGTTAAACAAATTATCATCTTGAAACGTAAGATCATATCGAGTCTCATAAGTTTAGAGATTCCCCTACATGCATTCGTACTCTTAGAAAGCATACAAACGAAAAATAACAAACAGCAAATACTTGGGTACTGATAGTATATGATTAAACAAAATGTACAAGATATAAAAAATAATAAATTGATAAAGTAAAATGCAAATAATATTAAGAAAACTCTGCAAACGTAAGGAACTAATCTAAAGAGTGATTTAGTACCAGTCTAAAGAGCGATTTAGTACCAAACTAAAAGTCTTTTAAACAAGGTAATATATTTATCTCTCTACACTGATTTATTATATTTTTTCCCTCTCTCTCTACATTCATTTATTATATTTTCTCTCTCTCTCTATATGTACATTAATTTATCATATTTTCTCTCTCTATATATACATTCATTTCTCATATTTTTTTTCTCTCTCTCTATATATATATTGTTACGGATTTCGTATTTATTTAGGATTGTAATTAAAACTGTTTTACTTTCCCACGCAACGCTGACGATTTTTGAAGAGAAAACTGCGTCGGAAAAGTAAAAATAAAAGAGCGCGTGCATTTAATATTTAATAAATAAATATCTCGAAATTTCTGTTGCCATCAAGAAAATAATTTTTACCAGAATGTTCTAGTGAATAATTAAAAAGGTTATAAAAGCCGAATTAAGACACCTCAGCTCAATTGTAGCTGTTTTAAGCGAACTATTGCTTACTTAATGCTGTTATTGATGGTAGCGAATTCGCTGTGAGATAGAATTAGTTTCTGTTTTGAATTGAGTTCTGTTTAATGCGATATTGTACGAATATCTCTGAGGAAATATTTCAGCCTTTTATTTTATTTCTTGTGTAAAGAATAAATTTTATTAACTCTTTAACGACTTGTGCATTCAATCCATTACGAACCCGTACGCACGCAACAATATATACATTGATTTATCATATTTTCTCTCTCTCTCTCTCTATATATATATATAGATATGCATATTAAATAAAAGAAAATACATACGATAAACGTGGCATTGAAAATAAGAGTATCGTTAAGAATTATTTGAGAACTGCAAGAAAATACAGAGTTAAAAATACTTCTAAAAGTTAAAGAGCAAAGCAAGCAAAAAATAAATAACTTGAAAATGCAGAAAACGCATCATGTAAATAAATATCAGGTAATAAATGGGAAATTAATACCTGTACATGAAATGAAGTATCGGACAAAATTTTATGTACTTATACATTCAAATAGCATTTTGAATTAATCCTTCATTACTCTAGTTTAATGCTGTCTTCTCTATTTTTTCAGTTATACCGAAGAAACTCAGTGAGAATTTTTGGTAAGGAGAGTTTGAGTTCCACTAACAAAATGCGTGAAAGTTCATTCATTGATCGGACATCACTCAGATAGCAGAATGTCTAGCGATAAGACAATAATATGCAGTCTTCAGTTTCGAGAAGTACTTCCGAATCCTTAATGAAATATCAGCCAACTTTCCATCAGGAAATCGTTTTGATTTCTAGTATAGGTTGGCCAGTTACTCCTTTAGCAAGTATTCTTATTGCTACAGTAACAAAATCAGTTGAAGTTCCTCTAGCGAAATCCTTAGTAGCAGAAGTACGTCAGCTAGTATGTCTATGTTAAGCTCATCCTTCAACATCCTCTTCCTTAGAAGAAGTTCGTCCTTCAGTGTCTTTTTCCATGCGAGGAAACATCTGCTTCTTCTTTTCCGCAAATAATACCTCCCAGAATGGGAAAACATTTCAACAGTTGATACTGCAGACCATATTAAGCCCCGAACCAACAGACAGAAAAAGAAGGAGGATCAATGCAGCGAGTGGATCAAAAGTTATCCCTTCCCAGATGACGTAAACAGCAGTCTAATTCAGAAAAATGAAGAAAACGAATGGCAGAAGGAAACGAGAAGAAAAAAATGAGAGTATAGATGGAAATAAAAGAAAAGATAGACCAAGTTCATTGAATCTAAGGAAAACAAAGAGATGCAGATGCATGCAATGACAGAATAAATGAAATAATGACAGAATAAATGAATAAATAAAAAATGCAGATGACAGAAAGTTTGCCAGAAAGTGATGAGTATTAGAAATTCTGCATATGAAGCTGAAGATGACATTTCATTCATGAAAATTATAGCTAAGCAAGGGGAGAATTTCAAAAGTACTGAGAAGTTAGCTGTTTATAACTGGGGCATTAAAAAACGAATTGGTCAAAAGATCTGCGAATATTTCGCACGTGAAATTTTGTCCGCTGAAGTAACTGCAAAAGTTGTCAAAAAATATGTACTCGCAATTTTGAACACAGTACTGACATAAGTTCAGTTCACAAAAGTGATATCCATGTATTAGAATCCCCAAAAATAGTGGGGGGAAGGGGAAATTGCTTCGAGAGCTTCTAAATCGCAATGTTTTATAATTACTCGAACTATTTTAAAGAAAGTTTTAATTCTATATTTTTTCTCTTTCTGAGCTAACCTGAACATTAAAATTCTCGTTATTTGAAATTTTCTGGTATGTACATAAAGAAAAGAATGTTTTGTCGTTAAGATTATAAACGTATAATAATAATAAAACATATTTAAATTTACAAAAATAAGTATAATTTCTCTTAACTAAAATAACCAAAGCTTCGAACCTAGGAACTTCATGATTTTACCGTTTCCAATCCAGTGAGTTTTCTGAAACTGGCAATTAGCTCGAACAGTTTTCTACTTATTTGGGAGGGGAGGGACTGGAAAGTAGCGACTTTGAAGATGTGGAATACTGACATGAGCGATTTAACAGCATAGTTTAATCGACTGTGCTATTCAGATAATAAATATTATAATACCAATAAAAAAATTTGAGTTCCGTTACCGTCTCTTTTTATTTCCTTGTACAAAATAAAAAGGAAGTATTGTAATGGCGAAAAATTTCGGGTATCATATTTCAATGAAAATATCTATTAATCATTGAGTTAATAATAATTTCTGTGATATAACAACTCCATATACAAAGAAATAACTAACTCCTCAAATAGATTATTTTAAATATTTGGCAAATAAGGATGAAAACTTTTTGTATCTCCTTCATTTTGAAAGATATGCCCACTAAAAGCCTTATTCTGCAGAGTTTGACTTGCTTTCGGAGCATAAACTAGACATAAACTCTTAACAGGCTTAGAGCGAATTATCCCTGTGTTTGAACAAACACATAAGTGCACGTCTTTTGCACTTCATTCAAAATCTACCACCACTTGAAGCGATGAAACTTAAGTAACAGTTTAATTCAAAATTAAAACATGGACTAGTAGCATAAAACAACACAACTGTATTTAAGTCTAAGCTGGTTTAGGAAATTCTAACCGGCGTATCAGATTAAATGTCGACAACAAATAACATAAAGCCGAATCATTACAAACTTATCAAAGATAGCAAAACTAATATAGCGTGGCTTTGAGGTTATGTCTTAACATCCAAAAACCTCAGCTAACTGATTAGCATTCTGATGAGGAAATGGAAAAAGAGAAGTCATACTAAAAATATAAATCAGAATAATTGGGTATTTCAAATAATAATAACCCTACAACTTTCTGTAAGAACTCCGCAGGTAGGGACTTGTCGCTGTTGAACTAAAAATAAATACATCAATCAATATATAACTTGCCCCACATTCGGTATATTTTTAATAAATTATATTCGAGCAATATAAAGAATGTATAACTAATTAAAAAACACAAGATTTCTACATGTTATACAAATAATTCATTTTCGTTAAAAATTCTTGAATACTTCAACATATTCTAATTAGTAAAATATTTATGGTTAATTTAAATACCAAAGTATGGTTAAGTTAAATACAAAAAGTTCCATACGTTATATGCAAAATTCATCGAGATATTCCAGAATGAATTTACCGACTTTAATCATTCAGGAATGTCTTTTGTATTCTAAACAGAAATTCGGGATATTTCCGACAAAATTTAGGGAGCAATTATAAAACAACATTTATTCACATTGAGGATTCATAATTCCACATTGCGTAAAACAACATACGTCATTAAATTTCTAGATAACCCATGAAAATATGAATTATGCATATCTCTTCGAATTTTGAACGTAAAAAATATGAACCTTTAATTGAACATATTAAATAATTTTATGGCGTAATATTAATTCAAATATCCTCCAGACCCTATTAAACTGACAAGTGAATCATCTCTCCGTCTGAAAATTTACAAGGTCTTAAGAATATTTTAAATAATACTTTTTTTTTTTAAATTTAATCTTGAAATTAAACAGAAGCCACCTTTTGTGTTTGCAGATAAACTCCACCAGTTGAGGGTACTTAAAATAAAAAAGCTTGAAATTTCAAATTAAAAGTATCGTAGTTGGAGATTACACAAATTTAGCCTACTCAAACTGGTTTAAAAATTATTGGTGCATGTTAACGTCCGGTGGCAAATTGGCTAAAGTCGGAATATTCACTGGCAGAATTGGAAGATAGACCGTAAAAGCTGCAGGCGTCACTGCCAACAGCTCTATCTCTAAAACATTCAAAACCCTTGACTTAAATATACTTCAACTTAATTTACATCCTGAAGATGGCTACGGAAAGGAGAAGATATAGTAAAGGTTTAAAGCATAATAATTGGTGAATTAACATAAAATACCTTACAACTTTACAGACTGGAAATTTTGCCTTATGGAGATCCTACAGAAAATCACATTTTATAGTCACAGAATCCTTCTACTCACATAATTCAAACTATTTTCACAAAAATTTCTATCCTATTTTGAAAAGAATCGTAATTAGAAATAAGCGTCTTTAAGAAATAAAGCTTAAAAAAAGTGCGCGCATAAATACCAAGCAATTAAATATTTTATCGGGAAAGTAGAAGGAAACATGATAGCTACTCTCTAGTAACATGATATCTAGGATAACAAGAAGGAAATACAATCAACACTTTTGATGAACGAAGTTAGATCACGGAGAACTTTCTTTTTTTTTCTTCTTACACCCCTACTGCAGTCAATTTCACGGCAGTGAAGTTTGGAGAACGGTTATTCCCACGGCAGTCAATTTCACGGCCATGAAGCAAGAAATACATTTTTGACATAGCGTAGTTCCTCATTCTCCCTTCGTTTTGTTCGCGTTACGGAGGGTACAGACATTTGAAAATATATTAAACACAATTAGTTAACTTCTCTGACAGCTTGTGTTAAGGAAACTTCCACAGAATGTTCAAAAGAGTTTATTCTATCTAGTATTACACATGAGTAAAAATAAATCGAAGGGATATCACGAGTACTTTGCGCAAAACTTAACAGTAGATTAAGGAATTAATTTCCCTAATTTAGTTAAAACAATTATAGCCTTAACGCGAAGATTAATTGCCTAAAATAACAAGTTCTCCTTTTCCCTTTTCTTTTTTTTTTTTTTAAATCTTAAGATCGCAGAGTTTTTAAATCAGACAGTTTATCATAAGATTAAATAGTTCTTTATCAGATAAGAAAGTGCATTAAGAGAGTTTGAATTTTTAGTTGTTCGGCTTGACTTATTGTTTAAGTATTTGAGTCCCGTGCTGTATTCTGTTCCATGTTAGGATAGAGATGGCCTTATGAATCATTAGGAATAGTTAAACAGTGCGGGCGCCCATTAGCGGCCGAGCGCTAAAATCGCTGAATGCTGGTATTTCGGAATTAAAATCTTAGCAAATAGGCAGCCTGTGTGGGTTTTGTTTTGGTTTTCCTATCTGCAGAATGAACACGAGCTTGTTTTCCTTAAAATATCGTCCACAAGGCATCCCTTCAGTAGACTGAGGGGGGGGGCACCAGCGGACGAACAATAAAGTCGCTGAACACTGGTAGTTCGGTCCGGGGTTCGAATCGCGGCGAATGGGTTGCCTGCATGGTCGTTTTCACGGTTTTCTCGATGTGTAACGTGTACACGAGCCAGTTTCTCTTACAAAGTCCTCCACGAAGGCACCCTTAGGCAGACAGTCCTCGAGGGCTTTGCAATAGTCAAATAAAACAACCAAACCAAACAGAGAGCTCTAGCATATTTTGCCGTAACCGGATTAATCGAACAATCCTGGTAATGCGGTTATCGTTGATTTGGTTTGTTTTATGTGAGTACGGCAAAGCCTCGAGGGCTGTCTGCCTAAGGGGAGGGCTGCCTTCGTGGAGGACTCTTTAAGAGAAACTGGCTCGTATACACGTTGCACATGGAGAAAACCACGAAAATGTCCATGCAGCCACCCCCTTCGCGGGCTTCGAGCCTCGGACCGAACTACCAGTGTTCAGCGACTTTACTGCTCACTCGCTGGTGGGGCGCGCTTATCACTGTATGTGAACACCAGGAAGAAATTTGCCCAATTCCATCTATATCTAGAATTAGCCTTGGGGATTTATAGAATCTACGAATTTCTTATCTTACCATAAGCTTCTTGAGAGTAGCTCAAAATCGTTGGATTTTCAGTAGCCCCAGTTCCGTAAAAGCCTCTGGTCCTACATATCCAGGTTTTATCCCAGATGTAAACCCAAGCTCTTCTGAGTGTTAGTGTTTCAGCATTAGATATCGAATTATACAGATAGGGGAAGGTATTTTCCTGTATACATACGTTCTGGTCATATTCTGTGACGTTAAGTAATATTAAAGTACTCAATGATACAGTGAATGCGAATACGCTGAAAATAAGCGGAATACCACGCCGCTTATGTTATCAAAGAATATTTATTCCTTTTCATTGTAATATATCTTATTCTCAGTAAACAGAATTTGTTGCAAAGGAACGATAGGAATTCAATAAAACGCGCAATGATAAAGAAGCACACCATTTTACTGACACATCGGATTTTCTCCCTGAACCAATCAATGACGAATAACGAATAAAGCTTGCTTCATTAAGTTTAACGAACAGGTAATTTATTATCGCAATTTCTTTACTGTAGGAAGACAATCAAGACGGGGAATGAAAGCTAACCTTCTTGATTGTCTTAGGCACATACTACCACGAAAACCGCATCAGAAATCTCATTCAGAATTGGTACTCGAAGTTAGGATGAATATTAGCTTTCAGTAATCTTATCCATTAGACATCTATTGGATCTCTAAATTGTAAAGAGCAGAAGGATAGGAAAAGCAGGCAAAAGATTCCTGATCAAGTGCAAGTAGCAAATAATTTTCAATGGACATTGCTTTGGCTCTGTAAGTTTTGCCTTATTTATTATAATTGCCTAAGGATATTAGGCACATGATGCTGGTTAAGAAAGCATTTAGATTTAACACAGCAGTTTTAAAGTTAAAATGTGTCTTTTATCAGAAGTGGGAAAATAATGGACACAAACAAATGAGGAAGAAAAGAGAAGGCCAGAGAGGATTCATTCATCTATCCAATTCTAAAACAGCTATTTCATTTTAAAACTTATAGAATCGGAACAAAGTTATTTAAATTTAGCAAAAATGCAGAAAAATGTATTACAGTAATTTATACTGAAAATAGAATTTTAGTTAATCGCCCCAGTAAAACTTGTTCAGATAAATGTCTGAAATATTCACCACATAATTAAGAATACTCCACAGGATGCGGGTTCAACTCCTGTATAAGGCTCAGTTGTTTTGCGTGTTCCTTTCCATCTCTGATGCGTAAAATCAGTCTGCCCCTTTTAGTGCATCTTGACAATATTTTTGGTTCTAAATGATTAACTGGTTCGGCTATTCCCGACAAATATTTTAGAAGCCATTGTGGGGGGGGAGGAGGATTAAAATATAAAGTAGAACTGACGTAAAATATCGATAGTTAGTGGAAAAGCACAAAGTACAGTCTAAAAAATTACCTACCAAGCTAAGATCCATTAAATAAATTCAGAAAATAAGCAGAAAACTATACTAGGAATTGCGGCTTGATAGACAAAAAGAACGACAAAAGTTAAAACTGCCGATCAATTCCTAGAATTGCAAATCCGGTTGCCTTCTGCAGCTATCTTCATGCATAGTTCCCACAGTTGATACAGCAGAAAACGCGCCGAATGTGGATAGTAGTAGTTACAAGACAGTCTCATTCTACCTCTACTTCAAAACCGGCGTCAAAACGTCGGCGGAATCGAAATTGCTTCTTGTCCAGCGATTTGCACAGAATGGGAAAAAGGAATTTCTCTTCAAATGCATGTTTTTATACAACAAATCAATCTCCTACGCAAATTGTTCCCTTTCTTTCAAACGACTCCTTTTTTTTTTCATTCCCCCTCCCTTAATCGGCTAAAAATTTTAACTTAAGAAACGAAATATAACAACAGCAGCCAACCACTGAACGTTCCCACGATACACACTTCGGCATCAGACATACCGATTTGGCGGTTTTATTGCTTGCTCCGCTTTTTTACATTAAACAAGTATTGATTGATTAAAAAAAAAGAGAGAGATTGTTTTTGCTTAAGGAAAGAACATCATTTGTACAAAAAAATATTTAATTTCCCTTTCTATTTGCAAAACAAAGAATAATTTGCGGTTAAGTTTTTATTTAACCATCCATTTCAGACAGAGTTAAGTCTCACAGATATTTCTAACTGAGGATTAGCGTAATTTCGCGAATTTGTATCGAAAGGAGGTAAACATAGATTCCTCCTCCTTAGAGTTCTTATGAAATACAAAATTCAGTCTCAGAATTTCGATACATTTATTTCGTTTTGCTACATTCATAAATTTTTTCTCCTCGTTTTGTATAATTAATACTGCTAATTTATATTTTAAAGAAGCTGACTGCAACTGAATTTTTTTTCCAGACGGGAAGAGAAGGGGAGAAATCGCTTGCTCGTAGTATTTAAGGAGAAAAATCATTACAATCTTATTATTTATTCTTGTATAACGAGAATAAAGCATTTTTAATATTGACCAAAGATTGCAGTAAAAATTTTCATAGGATATCAAGTTCCAACAGAGCTTTTTTAAACTCCTTGTAGCATCTTAAGGAGTTCCGCATAAAAATGTTATTCAGTGTAATCATTAATTAAGTTCGCAAATTGTCTTAAAAAGTGCACTTTTTAAATAACAACTTTTATATAGAATTGCATACAGGCCAAAAAAATAAAAAGAAAAAAATCCTCTATTGCAATGAAACTTTTTCAGAAAAGCAATTAATCTAGACGTAAATTGAGAAGGATAGATTTAAATTTGGAAACTGCAATAAACGAACTATTTCGAAATTATATTTGCAATAAAAAATAATATCCATCTATATGAAACTTGAAGAGACACCCCCTTAAAAATTAAGCCCAAAAAATAACACTTTTCAATTAGATTAAAAAAACTCCAACCCACATAATTAAAACTTGATTAATTAGTTACGCCAAAAAATGATGTACCGAGTTTAGTAATTTAAAAATTATTTTCTATCTGTATTTTAATTCCTTTAGGAATCGGTATGAATACACAACCAACGGTATTTGCTTTGAGTAGTCAAATATCGCCGAAGCAGTTTGGAAAATATGAAAAGTAATGCTTTCACTTTCAGACACAACTTTATATAAAAAAGTACACAACACTGAAATTATTAGAAATAGGTACAGTATTATAAATTCATGTTAAGTAAACAATCTCTCTAATAACTATAGCTTTTATTTAAAGAGCTAAGGGTTAATGAAAACATTTTTTTAACTAATAAAGTAAACCATTATAAATATTTTTTGCAAAAAATCCCATTTTTTTTTCATTAAACAAAATGAATAAAAATTTTCAGAAATGAAATGCATAGATAAAGCATAAACATAATAATAAATATAAAATTCTAAGTTACACCGATTTCATTCTAGGTTACACCGAATGATTCATTTATGAATTACAGGACAGACGTCAGAACTTATGCATGTGAACAAAAACCGCAGCAATTAAACTAGCTCTCAATACAAATGTTCATAATATCCTAGATTTCTGCTGTGAGAGAAAAAGTAAGAAAATACTTTTGCAGCTACACATTTCCATGGCTATGAAAAATCACTAAAAACAAAATTCTTAATTTTGCATTTACTGAAATACCATTCCCCCCTTACACACTACTTATATAGTATCTACTAAAAGCATCTACTGATGCACTTGATTTCTCATGCATCCATCATTCTATTAACATATTACGCCCTCTGAGTTTAGTAATGATAATACAGTGCGTTTTTTTAAAAAACTAATACAAAAGAAAATTATTTGAATCTTGCATTTCTATTACTTAACTTTGTTTTTCCTTTCTGTCGATTGTTGCAGTTGTTTTAAATACTCTCTGCGTTTCCATCGTAACAATTATAACAATGGACAGAGCTAGAAAATAAAATAATAGAAATACAAGGCTCAGATAAAGATTTTATTTCGTACCTGTTTCAAAAGAACGCAATATAATATCTAGTAACTGGAGTTCTTTCAAAATTGACTTACTTTTAACAACAGATCTATCAACGATTTACCGATGTCTATTACGAAGAGCAAAAGAAGAAATACATTACCAAAGATGTAAGTAGGCAACAGCCCATTCCAAATACCCACTACCTTAAGCACTCGAGTATCTTTCAGTAGCATGGTCAAAGCTCAAATGATATTCAGCTTCCCGAAATTAAAAAGTTATATTATGTAGAAATAGCAATCTGTGCCGTTGTTACGCGGGCGGTGGCTTCAAAGAAGATCCGTGATCAACCATACACTTTAATTTCCACGTATGAAATCATTATCTATTCAGTGCCGGATAAACACAGGATATTTCGACTGCTAAATATTAATCAGTTTAGTTAAATCCACACAGGCTCCACTATACACAACCAAGGGCAGCCAGTTGTCAGCACAAAGTTCAAATTCTTTCAGGTTCATTATTCTGCTGAATCAACACTTACGTCTAATTTGAGCTTTACTCATTCATAATAATCCTGCTCATTTTATAACCTCAGGTATAGAAGACAAGAGCAAATAATTTACGCTCAAAATTTTCCCAGTTAACTATACGTACATACATTATAGCTATTATACATAATACTTAGGCTGCAGTTAAAAACATGTATGATCAAATGTTAACTGCACTTACAGTATCTAGTAACTGCAATTAGCTAGTAACTCAAGAATTGTGATTTCAAACTTTAATACCTGGAGTATTTAGACGTGTACTTCCATTTACAAAGTTTCTCAAAATAAAGTAAATGAAGTAACATAGTGGGCGAAAAGGTTCTGTTAGTATACAATCTAAGTTTTCATATGTCATGCAGGACAAAAATCGCAAAAAGTAAAATCAGTTAAGCTTGCTAGAAGATCTTTCATTCCTTGTGCGAAATGTAAACGGTTAACACGCTCTGGTGGACAAATGGAAGATCCGTGGTTCGAATCCCAGCGAAAGCATGGTTAATTTCTCAGGTTTTCCCGGCTTTAAAGAAGTTTAACAATCCCTACAAGCTTTAATAAATTAAATGAAGGAGAATACATATATCTATCTGCAGAATTTCTAAAGAAATTATTTTATCTCCAGTTTATAACTCTACGATAGAATTTTATTTTCATAAGGCGTGCGATAAATTTAGTAAACGAATGTTGTTTTACCCAAATACGGAAACATTCAACACCACAGCGAAGACTTTTTTGTTAGCTGCTCCTTAAAATTATTCAAAAACTTTTGATACTCCTGAAAAATTATATCTAAGACAGTAAATTCGTTGTCGAACATCTCTGCGCACTTAAATGTACTTATTAAAGTATAATGATTATTCTATTAAACTGAACTTTTGATTTAAGGGTACCATAAAAATCACATTATATACTGACGAAAGATTCTCGTACATATTCTTGAAATCGTTTTCATAAACTACTTTTGTTGTTGTTACTAATCTCACATGTCTGAGAATGGTCAGCACAAGCCCACGACATTCATCGTGGCAAGGAGTCAAATACGCCAGGCGTTGGCAAGAGTCTTGAGCACCATATAGGTGACAGCCCGACTTTAGCTCAGTTCCATCACCAGTTTTGAAAGAGAGCACGCCGAGGCGACGGTCCGAGGGTCTCCCACCCCTCTTACCCTACCACCACATCTCGAGAGGACTTTCGACTCGCCGCATATTTGGAGTACCCATGCCGCACAGACACTATACATTTACAAATACCAATGCCTTCTCCGGGATTCGAAAACGGATCCTTCGGTACAGCAGTCAGAGTCACTAATTACTATCCCGGCTGGGAGGTTAAAATGCTGTTAGCTTATTCTAAGAAACTATATAATATGAAGCACGTGTATGGGATCAATATTAAACGCCCATGTAGGATCTTTAACATTAAATAGTCGTAAAGAAAAACATGTAAGCATAATATACATAAATTTTCGCCTTGTTTGAATGTATGTATATACCTATAGATGACTTAACAAACTGAGCTAAAATAAATTAGTAAAACCACTGAATAACATTACAGTATTACGATTAAGATATTCGAATATGGCAAAGCACGCAACGGCTATCTGCTTTAGGCTAGGAATGCCTTTGGGGAGATTTTCTCAAAGAAACTGGCTTATATTCACGTTACAAGGGAAAACCACGAAAAAGAATCACGCAGCAGCTCATTCGCGTAGGATCGAACCCGGGGCAAACTCCTAGAATTTGGTGGTCTTAACCACTCGACCACTGTTGGAACTGCAGCATACAGATTCAGTTGCCTAACCAGTTGCTCCTTTAACATCTCAAATCAAAACACTGATAAATCTGTTCGACAAAAAGATTGCGCGATGATGATGGAGAAAATAGGGTTGTAGAAAATGTGTTAAATGCACGCACGACGAAAAGATTCTTTTTTAAATTCTACATTTGTACTATGACAAAGAATGCCTTTAAGTGGAGAAAACTTTAAACCGATTTATAAGTACAATATTGCTGATTACTTAAATATATTAATTATATTAAAATGCATGAAATGAATTTGATGCTTTTTAAAATATAAATCCAAGATTATTATTATTCAAATCGTAACGGCTCATTGAAACGCTAATTGTTCTTTTAAGTTTAATAATGTTGCTACTTTAAAGTTCTTAAATTTAGTTGGTGAAATATTATGCATTACCTAAAACAAAATATTCAACAACTTCCTCTTAAAAATAACAGGAAAATCTTTTAAATGCCCTTTAAGAGTTAGTATAGATCAAGCAAGGTAAATGTTTTCATTGAACATTGAAGTAAGACGTTTTGTAGTATTTAAATGTAATTCCAGTGCCTTTATTACTAAATGCACTAAAAATAACCTACTATATATAATGTTCATTAATAGTCAATTTTATGAAAAATGCTACTCTGATTTTTATTATTTTGAGGTGTATTTATGCAGGATTTAATGCAGAAATTGCGTAACGCTGGCAAAGAAATGAACGAATGCACCAGAGAGTGAAATGACGGAAATGCACGTTATATTGAAAGTTGTGACAATTGTAGTTAATCGTATTGCAATATGCCCCAACAAGTCAGTACGCGTTTTGTTTAGCAGATAAGTATTACCCTTAGGTTAACCAAGGATGTAATGCGCGATTTAAAATTGAAGCCTTATCGTGATAGAATGCCAAGCACGAAAGAATGAAATACTGTGTTTACAAAACTATGTTTTTGTTTGGATTGGTTTCACGCGTCTTACCACTTATGGGCTGACTCTACAGCTAAAAATAATTATCATTTACTCTTAGCTGATAATAAAGAATACTGTTACAATATCGTTTCTATGTCCATGAAGAAAAAAGAGGCTCGTTTTGGGGGCTGGTTTGGTTTGGTTTGTTTGATTATGACAAAGCATTCCACAGCTATCTGCTTAAGGGAGATAATGCTTTCGTGGAGAACTTTTTAAGGTAAACTGGCTTGCATACACGTTACAATTGAGGAAAATCACAAAAACAGCTCGTGCAGCCAGTCCGTTTGACGAGATTCGAACCCTAGACCGAAATACTAGTGTTAGGACTTTACCGCTTGGATGTTGGTTGGCCCACGAGGCTCGGTAATACGATAATCACATCATATTTACAGGTACAGGTAGAAGCTAGTCCAAATTTGTAGTACCACTAGTGATTGAGGTACTGCTGAACCTAGCTAACTGTTAAGCTTCCCCCTCAGTTTTGAGGGAGAACATCCCGGGGACGGTCTGAGGGTATCCTAGCCATCTTTCCCTGCCATTAACTTCTCTACAGAACTTCTGGCTCACCGTGTACTAACTAAATTCCCCCCCATTCTTTTTTTGACAGCGTTACTGTGCTTTATTTATTTAATATTTTCCTTACTTGTGTATGTCCTATGGTTTGTAAAATAGGAAAACTGACCTAAAAAGATTAATGGTATTGTAGAGACATTAGATTACTTCGAACCAGAAATCATGAAAAATGAGCAATGCCCTCGCTGGGATTCGAACCCGGACCTCTCGAATAAGTGGCAAGTGTGTTCTGATCATTACACCACGAAGGCAAGTTAAGAAGGCTGAAGAAATACTTTATATACTCCCCCTTTGAAAGGGCGATAGGGGATTAGGGGACCCAATCGCCAAATCCTGGTGGTAGAGAATCATCATCTACCACTTTTTTTTAGTTCGGGCGCCACTGTAGAATCATTAGGATTTTTTTGAAGCAGGAGATGTGAGAAATGAGCAATGACCTCGCCGGGACTCGAACCTCGGACCTCTCGAATACGCGCCGAGTTTGCTGACCATTACACCCCGAAGGCGTGCTAAGAAGGCGGGAGAAATATCTTATGGTATAAAGAAGGGAGAATGTTAATAATACGAAGAGAAGAAATAAACAGAATACTACTTAACCACAAAAAGAAAATTACACCCATTTACTTTACGCTCGAATATTATTTAGTATAAAATAGAAAACCAAACAATCTAATCGAAGGATTATTCTAGATGGTTACAGAAAATAAAACTTTATTCTTGACTTCTAAAATCTACCATTTAAAAAATATCTCTTGGGCGTTCAGGTCTTTAGAAGAAGAAAGGGAGATGACTTCTAAGTCTTGACTACGAACAGCAAAAACAAATGTTACTAACGGGTGGCTGCCTCTTTTGCTGTCAAGTAGTCTAATTATCAGAAAAACTATTTCTTTATCCCATCAACAAACAATTGACAAATTCCTTTCTTTCAAAAAGAATTTTTTTCTTTCTTTAAGTCCCTCTTACCAGCCACCCAGAAAGAAAATATTAGTAGAGGCAAGAGGGAGGACGGTAAAAGTAAAGGTAGAAAAAGTACAAAAGTTTCATCTTAATGATATACCTAGAGACGCGTTTTTCAGCATAACTCAAAATTGCTAAGGAGCGCAAAATGAAGCATAAAAGTATTCTCAGAACATCTTTTAATATTATCATCATTTAACCAGAAACAAAGTGGGAAGAAAAATAAATAAATTAAACAGATGCAAGTTTTTCAAAATAGCACATTTTCCGGGAAAACAGTTCAGTTTTTCGAAAATTTGTAGTCTCCTTTACATATTACGTTTCTTATGCTCTGTTTCACGGTATTATATATCTTTGAATATACAGGATGTTCTATATGAAACGTAGCTGATTCTTTATTTCTGTTTAAAGGAAAATACGAAGTTAAATATGGATAAATGAATATGATTAAATACGCAGCATTTCTTGCAGTTTTTCTAAAGTTTTAACGTTGACGGTTTCTTACAGCCTCATTAATGCTAACCTTCAAATATACCGTGGGAATTCCAGGTTTATTAGACAAAATTTTTCTCTAAGGTACCGCATACAGCTACAATCACACTTCAAAAACATATGTGACAATCAATCTTTTCGTACAATTTTTCTATAGCTTTGCCAAGTGTAAGAAAACCGAATTAACTGGACGCGAATGATGAAGGAAATTTAGTTATTTATCGCAGATTGGTAAAAAAAATCTGCATTATTTATGTATAGGCCAGAAAGGATGGCGTCTTTTTTTCAGTGGTGAAACTGGTAAAAACTCGAACTAAATAATTGGTTGTCCCATAAATTTTAATACTGAAACGTTTTAAGACTATGGAAGTGTTCTACATCCCTGATGTACTCAAAAGGACGAAAATGGCATTCTGATGGCACTACACTTTTGAAGACGTAAAAAAATTTCATGATATATGAAATTAGTTTATTGAATTTCAGATCTCCCTTCTTTGATTATTTACATCGCCATTCAAATGGAACCGCGCTTCGTCTGTAAAAAGTAATAAAACAAGAACTTGGCAAGAGAGTATATAATTGAGAGGTACGCGATATAGTGAAGATAACTCACATTTTACGAAACGCTCATCAAGGTCCACCTCTAGGTATGTGGTTACGACCGTTAAGCACTGGTAGTCTGATCTGAATACGGATTCTGGCAAATGGGTTGGTTTACCAAAGTTTTCATGTTTTTTTCCTCGTAAAAAATTACGAATAATACGAGCTAATTTTTCCTAGAGTGTCTTCCATGAACGCTCCATACACAGAAAACTCTCGTAGATTTTGATTACCTGAATTAGGCAAAGTGCGCGAATAGTCTAAGAGGAGGGATGCCTTCTTGGATAGGTTGGGGTTAGGTTATTAGAATATGGCAAATCATACAAGGGCTATTTGCTTAAGAGAAGGAAGCTGTGGTGGAAAACCTTCTAAGGTAAACTGGCTCGTATTCACGTTACACATAGGGAAAAACTACGAAAACAAAACATGCAAATGGCACGTTTACTTAGACACAAGCCCAAGTAGAACTGCCAGCATTCAGAAACCTTCATAACCCTCATGCGTTTTGCTCTAATCAATTAAAGAAACAAAATATGGATTGTGATTGCGGGGCACATTATTCTATAAAAATTCGATTCTGTTCTGTGACACATAAACTATATGTTTCAAGCCGCCAAACACATATGCAGTTTTTCATGCATACCTATTTTCATATTACTCTCGACCACAATTTTTTATATCTCAAAATGAGTAACATTTTAAGTTCCCCTTAAAAATATCTTCTCTCCAGTACATACAGTTTTCTTGGAAAACTTTACTGCAGTTCTACAGATTCGTTTATATGTGGATAAAATAGCTTTAACTAATCAAAATTTTAGTAAATACGTGTTTCGTAATTATGTGGAACTTTCTGGCTTTATTGTATTTGATTATAATTTTTTTATAAAATGTTTCTGGGTTTTGCAAAACAAAACAATTTTAGAACTAATAAATATTTTTTAATTGCAAAGGCACTTGATTATACATCAATGGCCCCCATGCATCAAAGATGCATGAGACTGGACCTTGAAAAATAATACAAATTAGAATTACAAAAAGACAAAACAGTAAATAACCTCATTACAATAATAATAAATATATGGAAACTGGAAAATGGAATAGCATATGACTATATTAAGTAAAAAAAAGTTGTCTCTGGATGTCAACTTCATCAACGCCCTAAGCCCGCCAATATTGACTGCATAGATTTCCTTCCTTCAACGAGGAAAATTTTAGCAAATGATCGCTATCCATCTCAAAATTCTGGTTGCACAAAGTGCACAAGGGATACACCAATGCGGTGCAGATGTTTAGCGAGACAATTATACCCGGTCTCCAAACAAAACGCCGGGTCTGGGAGAGCCTGAAATATTACATCAAATCCCTCCACTTCTTATTCTTAATTTCTTCAAGCAATTTAACATGAAAATTTTTCCTCAAAGCATTTTTAATATTCTTTTCCTTGATGTAAATGGTACCCCACTATTACTTGACTGCAAAATTTCAATTCTGTTTCTTTGCTACTTTATCAGAGCGTTCATTACTAATTATCGAAACGTGAGCCGAGATCCATTGTAAGATGACAAGAGTCATCCCTTTTGAAGCTAGAAAATAAAGAGTCCTTACGCAAGATTCAATAACTTTTGATTCCGCTACATTCTTCAAGCGATTTCTGCTTAGCGGAAATCGCTTGAAGAATGGCTGAAAGGGAGTTTGAAAAAACCAAATAGTTTTGAGGTGGATTGTTCTAATACTAATTTGTTCAGCTGAAACTCTAATTTCCTCCAGTTTTCCATCGAAATTGGTCCGAAATGGACCAAGAGAAGAATAGAATGCCTAAAGATCTGAATACACGCCAGCTCCAAATTTGTCGAGCATTTTCGATCCATCAGTATATGTGAAGCCAATTATTCCTCGGATACCTGGAGTAAATTTTCTCCTCAGCAGCTGCTTTTAGTTCACCATCGATTGATTTATGGATGTGATTGTTTTAGAATACATTTTGTTTGTGATTGTTTTAGAATACATTTGTGATTGTTTCAGAATACATCAAATCACATTCAATTCTAATAGACCCTAGATGGATAGGGCGTTGATTCAATAATTCTTCTGTGGAACCCAGATGTTGATTTCAATAATTCTTCTGTGGGAACATTCAGGAAGGAGGAGTCTGATTTCAGTTTTAAAACTTTGTGCAAAAATCCATCCTGAGTCTTCAATCCTGTAGGTCTAGAGATCATAATTTCTCCATGATTCTGTCGATGGCAATGGTCTTGAAATTGTGAATTATGTATTGCGTCATCTGGAATGTTCTGCGGTTATTTGATGATAAATACACATGAAGCTGCAAAAAATATAAAAAGATTTTATGGAATCACATAACACCATTTTTGTTCTATGAAATTTTCCCATCTCTCCACCAGCTAGAAAATTAGTTTTTTTTAAAAAGTGATTAGATTTATTTATAAATAATTTATTG
Organism: Stegodyphus mimosarum; assembly: GCA_000611955.2. Classification (NCBI taxonomy): domain Eukaryota; kingdom Metazoa; phylum Arthropoda; class Arachnida; order Araneae; family Eresidae; genus Stegodyphus; species Stegodyphus mimosarum. The sequence continues at coordinate 316,519 of KK117735.1, forward strand.
AGGTGCCGTTTAATAGTGTCCAAAGAAATTAACTCCAGGCCCCGCGGAGAATTTTGAAGTGACCTGAAGAGATTGAAATCTAACAGGAAAAATAGTGAATATGGGGGAGGCTGACACAAAACATCCCATTTACATTCAATAAGTCTTTGTTTGACATTCATCGAAATCATGTGTCAAGCACCGTCATCATGGAATAGAACAGCTCGATAACTGGGCAGGTTTGGGCGCTTTGCTTCAATTTCGGTTTTTAAAACTGCCATTTGAGCATATAGCTTTGAGTCCGATTTGTCCGATTTGGTGACAACAATTCATAGTATCAATTCCTTTGTAGCCTAACCATACAAAAGCCACCTCTCGATGTTACTAACGGAGGTTATTTTGGCTCATCCCACAACTTTTAGTTACATTACGGCATAGTAATGATCCGTTTCAAAACGGGAGTTCTACTTTTTTTTTCAGCAAATAATCACATGTCGAAATTCAAGAAGCATATTTTGCTCTTTTAAAATATGGGGCACCTATACATCGAAGCAACTTTACATATCAAAACTTCTTCAAATGGCTACATACTACATTTTTTTGAAATATTTACTCTGTTTGATACTTTCTGAACTATATGCATAAATTTTGAGCGATAGCTTCTTTTAATAGGTCTTTGTGAACATAGAATGGTTGTCCAGAGCAGATGATATCTTCAAGGCTGAAATTTTCCTGCTTAAACTTCTCAAATCATCTTTGAACTATACTATAAAAAACACCGCTTTATTCATATACAGCACAAATTTTACAAGCAGTTTGATTAGCCATTTGTTTTTCTTTTTAAAAATATATAAGCCTAATATGACGAAAATTAACTTCTAGGTTCTCCAGTTTTACCACTGCACTGAAACTAAAATTATGCTCCTATACATGCTAGAATTACTCAAAATGAGAAGAAAAGACCGTATTTAAGCATTTGCGTCGATCAAGATAACTCCTTATCAGTTGAAGAAAATGCACTTCGATTTGAAAAACCGCAGAATTTTTCCAATGACCCCCAATATACACTTGTTCCTTATTTTGAAATAGGTAAAAAGCTATTATGTCAGAAAAATATGAATTTCCGACACTGGTTCAAACTAATTTTTAGACGGAACGCATTATTAATTTTCAGTCAAGACAATATATATATCGGTATTCGTTATTATAGAGCCTCAAAATCCCGCTACCAAGTAAGAAATTGCGAGACATAACCCAACAAAGTTACTTACTTGCGGAATAAATTTGACGTTTTCTGTTTCTAACCTTTGACAACTAAATGATAAATTACTTTCATCTGTAGATATTCCCACAATCTAAGCTAATATACTCTTCGACGTTAAGTTCGAATAAACTACGGAGCTATTCGTTGCTCATCATTCATACATCTGAAAAATGCGTTACCTACTAAACTGCATAAACAAGCCACTCTGGAAATGAAGCCATTGGTTCAGTTCACCTGTCATGTTACTGCACCATAAGTTCTATTATTCAGGATAAACAGGAATTCGGGAGTGAGGAGTGTGGAATGAGAGAACGGTGTCTGAATGAAATCCCACCCACCCGTTTTCGTCATACCCTTTCCCCTCTTTTCATTGTACTCAACACGAAACGATTTCCTGGACGCCAAACATTGGCGAAATGCCAGCCTGGACCAAAACGCATTTCGGAGGATTGTAATGTTACGTACAAAATATTAAATTCTTAGACACCGTTAAATTCGCGGTGCACGAAAGATGCCGACGGACTCGATTTGGAAACAGTAAAGACTTTTAAGTTAATTTACCGACGTTTGGAAGTGACTTCCGATTTTCGTGAGTAAGCATTGGACTCAGTCATTACTACAAGGTCTTACTTCATAACAGAATGATTTTAGTATTTTCCAATATTTTTGGGCTAATCGTAAAACGAATAACCCGGATCAGAGAGAAATGTAATAGCAATATGATATTTATTAATCAGAGTTCCAGAATTAATTCTCTTTCCACCCCTTTCAAGTTAAATAATTTTTGTATTCACTAAGAGAATAAGCAACCAACTGCATTTTTAGCACAGATATAAATGGAGTTTGAGAAACTAATTTTATTGGTTTTATATTTACCCAGAATGCTATGGAAAGCATGATAATACCAAGAACGACAGATCTGTGAAAATAAACAGTGCTCTTACCCGGAATCGAACACAGGATCTTCGGTGTTCCGGAAGCTGTACGTAAGAAGTTGATATCCTGTTGTTACTGACACTTGCACATAAGAAGCATATGGAAGGAATATTTTTGATTCCATACCGCTATAACCAACATGCAGGGAAATCGGAAAGTGGCAGGGGTTTGATTTGGTTTATTTGATTATGGCAAAGCCTCGAGGGCTATCTGCCTGAGGGAAAGGATGTCTTAGTGGAGGGCTTTCTAAGGGAAACTGCTTCGTATACACGTTACACATGGGAGGTAGCAGGGAGGATACAAACTTTAATAATCCACTTGATAAACTACATTGACAAAGAAACACTGTACAATGTTTTAGTTCAGGCACCGTGGCCGAGCGGCAACTCTGAACAGTATTACTTCGATCCGAGTTCAAATCCTGGAGAATGAACTGGCTGAGAGTTCTTGTGGTTTTCCAAACGTGTAACGTAGGCACGAGGCAATTTGCCTTAAGCGATCTCCGCAAAGGTACCCTTTCCCATAGGAATATAGCCGTCGAGATGCTTTGCCTTAATCAATCAACCTAATCTAATTTAACGTAACCTAGTTCAGGCACCAGAAACAGAAACCAAAAGAAGTTTTGGAGCGAGAGTCGAAGGAGGAATCTTCGATTTGCAGGACGGATAAGCTATCCATTATGGAATAACAGCGCAGAGAAGAACATCTTTACCTTACTATTAATAACTATGGTTCGCAGGAAGGAAAAAAAATCTCGAAAGATTTCGCGACTGAGGATTTATGCAAGAATTTAAGAAAAGATTCGGAGCTGTAACAGAAATAATTAGCGCGTAGCTAAATAAGCATTACATTATATATTTTGAAACTGAAAATTACATTTCGTCATCACTACTTAAAAATAAGGTACCTGAAAAACCACTGTTTCGAGACGATTTGGTCTTAAGAAATACCCAGACTTCTGTTTAATGATGCTGATGTACTCATGTCATAGAATATGTATTTCTTTCTTGTAGCATGACGCAAATATTGAAAACTGACAATAATTAACATAAATGAAAAATCAAAATGTCAGATTCGAGCTTTTGGTTTGGTACAAATTCTAAGTAACGTAGTTCAAAGCTCTTTTAAGAGATCAAGATTTTCATTTAAGAGTATGGAATTTTTACGCGTTCATTACATTGCATGCAGAGTATAATAAGTTTTCTTTATTAAGAAGCAAGTTTTAACAGAGAAAATACACTATACTATGCTCTTTTGTTTGTGAAATATATCTGTTTTATAAAAAAATATTGCTTAGAACCGAAAGAGCTTATGGGCAGTGGCAGCCAATGTAGAGCGACTTTACATTACTTTGAAAACATTTTCTTTAAGTCTAGCAAAAACTGAATGATAATATAAGGTTAAAAATTCTGGTTTGGATTTGGAACAGGTTTACTCTACAGTGTAATTTTAGTGCAAGTCATTGCGATTAATTGCATTAAAATTAGTTATATATGCAAAATGATCCGGAAACTGTAAGATAAATTCATGAAAAACTTTAATATTTTCTAAATTTCCGAAAGTTCCTTAAAACTCGCGAACTTATCGCGAAAATTCATGGCTATGTAAAATTACTTATAATGTAAATTTATAATATAATTATAAACTTCATAACAGTATTATAAAATTTATAAGATATTAAAAATATTATAATATTATGTAAATTTACAATGCAAATTTAAAGTTACAATATAAATTTTAAATTTCTAGGTTTTTCAGCGTTCATCAAGAAGTGCGAAATTTCAAAATATGCCCGACATCAAACAGGGTATGAAAGCTTTCCAGCTTTCTTATTTATACTTACTTCAGAAATGTCTGCCTTTTAAAAAAGATGGAGAAATATGCCCCTAAACGGTAATGTCCTCATGTACTCAATATCTTAACACACATATCTCCTGCATATCATTGGAGGAAAATTAATTGCATTTTACAATGGCCTGCCGCCCACCCGGGATAATGGTTAATGAATCTGACTGCCGTACCGCAAGGCCCGCGCTCGAATTCCGGAGAAGGCAAGGATGTTTGTAAATGTATAGTGTCTGTGCAGCAGGGGGACATTAAATATGCAGCGAGCCGAAAGTCTTCTCGAGGGGTTGATGGTAGAGGGTGCTCTCTCTCAAAACTGGAAGTGGAAATGAGCTAGAGTCGGGCTGTCACATCTATGGTGTTCAAGGCTCTTGCCAGTGACACGCGCATTTGACTTGTTGTCACAATCGATGTCGAGGGCTTGTGCTGACCATTGTCAGACAAGTGAGATTGACACCAACAACAACTCGATGGCCTAAGTATATCCGAAGGCTTTTCAGGGAAGATGAAAGTCACCATTATCCTATTTCGCTTTCCAACTACAACTTGACTCACAGAAGCTACGAGAAGTTGAATGTAAAATGGATTCAAGTTGAAATTAACAAAAAATTTAAAAACTTTTAAGACAAAGATATTCTCGTAGGTATACAATATTTCTGTAAAATACTCTTTGTTGTGTTTGCGCTGGAGGTACGATAAAATGCTCGATTTACTGCAGGAAGGCGTTATTCCATATTAAGCAAGGTGAAAAATAAACTAGGTAACATGACAAAAGGGCAATTGACAAAACATAAGTTATTATTGAAAAACAAATACAGAATCCGCGGAGTGAGTATACAGTCTAAAAGTTGGAAAAAATTGAGAAATAAATCTCTCTCTAACAAGGTTTCAGTCACATTTAAGGAAATCAATGCGTAACATGATTACTTTCATAACAATTTAAGCACCAGTCATATTTAAACCTGCATAGGTGTCAAACATATAATACTATGATTAATAAAACTTTTAACATACACTATTTTATTTATTACAATGAATAGTACATGATATTTCATTATCTACCTGAATTTACAATACTTCCAATACTCTATATATTAGCGTTTCTCAAACTTTTTAATATCGCGATCCACAAGTACTGCGATTTATCGCTACCTTCTAACATAAAAATATTCTGGAAGAAAGAAGGGGAAAAAGTTTCTGCAACAAAATAACGTAATAGTAAAGGAATAATAAATAAACATATCTAACTATTAACAATTAACTATTGGTTAAGTATAAAAAAATTCAGAATTGCGTGTAAGTATATATAATTACAGAGTAAGCAAAACAATTCTTCAAAACCTTTAGAGATCCACGAAAAAATATTTCTTCATGTACACTTTGAGAACTAGTGCTATATGCCATTCTGTGTTATTTAAGAAACTAGCATACGAAATACGTACTTACGGTATGAGATTCATAAATTAATGCAATATAAAGATAACCTATCTGAACAATGCTACGTTATTTTGAATAACAATATTTTTGGCTTTGCTCATCATGTAAATTTAATAATGATAAAAACTGCATTTTATAACAACGGTCATTTCGAAAAAATGTAACCGAAAGCTTTTAACATAACAGTGTATTTCTTTTGACCTTTATCGCATCTGCTCACTAGCAACGCTTCTGTAATGTTTTTTAACCCTCACATTACGCCCGAAAAGGCATCAGTCATCCACTTTACATAATCCGATGCTTATTACAGCTATAAACGAGAGTTTAAGAAATTTTGTCGGAACTTGCAAAAGCACTCTCGGTAATAAATCTTCTAACACCCAACACATTTTGTATATTGCACAGCAAGATTGAAATACAATTTTGTGTATTAAGAATAATGTACTCGTCATTCAAAGTTCAATATTTCCGGGGAGCTTTTTTCAAAGTGTTTCATCAATGCTAAAACTCCGGAAAATGGTTTAAAATGCAAGTCTGATTTCTAAATCATTTATTTTCACTAAAGAAGACAAAACGAAATTGATTTACAGACATTTAAAGTTGCTGAAAAGTGAACATTTACTTAATGTGACACAAAGATATCAAAATGCGTATTTCTATGGATTAAAAATGGTTTCTTGGTTATTGGTGTACACATGAACGTACAATATTAGAAGCAAAAGTGGCGTAGATGTTATTTAATATACGCACTTTTAAATAAGGATAGTTATTATCAGTGATGATATGGCAATTCCGCTACTTGTATGAAGATTTTGTAGAAAACTCTAGCAATCAAACATAAACCCTATTCTTCGAAAGCAAAATATTTTTTGCAAAGGTGATAGCAGCGACTCTAGTTCTACAAAAGTTATCTACTTAGATTCTTCAACTGTGGGGAAATGAATATTTCCTTGAAGCTCCTCAGATTCATATAAATGTTATCTTCTTTAGTTAATGACATTAATTATAAACCAGTTCTTCTGAAAGCTTTCAAAATTCTAATATCTTGCAATTTTTATGTTCCATTACTAAATTTTTCCTTATATGGCACTAGTTTTCTATTCTCTTTACTCCGCCCATTGATTTCCGTATAAAACGGTCATCGCCTCTCCCACTTTTGCAAAAACATGTGGTTTTATTTATTTATTTATTTAAATAAAAGCTGCTGAAGAAGTGGGACCTATGTCTGATCACCTTTAAAATCGATACAGTTTTATATTCAAAATCTAAGCCAATCTAAGTTTTTTTTTTGCTTAATTTTATATACTAGTAAGTATATTCGGTTTTCATACATGCAGAAAGAATTCCATATGAAAATAATAAATGCAGTACAGTTTTAAATGTAATAGAGCATTTGCAGGACAGAAATAATTTTACACAAAAATTATTTCTTTCATAGAATAATTAATAGTTTTATTAACATAATGAAAAGACTATCATAAAGATCATTACTCAATGAATAACAGAACATCCTAGCCATCGGAATAAGTATCACAGAAAATGTGAATATTTTAATTAGATTTTTCCAATAAAAACATGCTACCTGATAATGGAAGTTTAAAATGCAAAAGGATATTAATTGCGAAAGGCTCCTTGAAATTTGTACTGACATTTTAAATAAGATGAATTTTGTTGAGAGCATAAAATATTACCTTCCCCTTTCTGATCCTTAACATCGCCATCAACTCGTAATAAAAAGATAAGTTTTTCAAGATATTTTAATTTTTACTGAAATTTAATTCTAAGCACAAATGTATTAATTCTGCAGCTTTGCGGATTCTCTAGCTTTACAAATCCTATTAAATCAACTTTTTGCCTTCATTGATCTTCCGCTCAGAAGAGCGATAAAATTAATATGTAGTTTGCAAATTATAATTTCATTCGAAAATACGAACTATTTCTTTAAAAAATAAAGGAATTAAAAAAAAGATTACGTTAGTTACATTCAACAAGCACAAACTGCCATCTGAAAATGTATATTAAGTTTCATTTACGATTATTGACAATAGTCAGATTTTGTGGTATGAAGTATTTAATTAAAAACTTCACATACCAAACACCGATAAGATATTGCATTTAGGTGTATCGTACCCGCTTGGTTAACTGAAGTTTTCAAAGAAGGGTGAATTTTTCCAGCAATCCGTTCCAAGACCCCTGAAGTGTCTACGACGGAATTTAATTTTTTTTTAATGGCTGGGGGCTTTATTTAATAGCCATTAGCCTTGCGCCACTACAAAGTCTAGAGATAGTGGCATTTCATTATGGAAATAGCTAATAGGTGGTCACCGTTGCATCCTATGAAGGGACGGACAGTTACAACCATGCATTCTCCTGGATTCGAATCCGGGCCCATCGTTATGGCAATCAGGGTCACTATACCGGCTGGGCAGCTGACATTTAAATGCGGTAGACGATAATTCATCAACTGCTTGGATTGATCGACTGTGGTTCGCTCCTCCCCCGACACTTTTCAGGAAAGAAAGAGAAAAAGATATTACCCCCATGCGCTTTTTTGACTTATTGGTCACAAGAACGCTTGGGGGAGGGGTACATAAGACTCGGGTTATTCGGGAAAGGACGCAATAATATTAACAAAATTCTTCATCCCGAAAGTTATCCTAAACGTTTCTAATAATAGGATACGAACGACGTCTTTTCTGCTGCATGTACTGCTAATCTCTGAAAATCTGGTCAAGTTTTACTGTTGTTTTCTTACCTCTCAAGGAGTAATTATTTAATTATGACATGAGCCGTCTGCCTACGAGAAGAGGTGCTTTCATATAGGAGTTTCTAAGGAAACCTGGCTTGTATTGTCATTACACTTAAAAAAAACTTAGTGCAGCTAGTGCTTAACCGGCGGGTATAGAACCTCAGCCATAATACACTGACTTCCAAAAGTTAAGCACGGAGAGGAAAACGGTCATTTCCGGAAGCCAATCAGAATTGAAGAGGAGGCAATTCGCTGCAGAGGTAGATGGAAGTATGCAAATATGTTAGGTAACAGCCAATCGCGCTTTCATGTCAAGAAATATGCAAAAAAGGCAGTCTTATAAGAAGCCAGCTTTATGAAGGGTTACAGAAGTTGATTACGAGTGCTGATAGAAGGAGTTTAAAACTTTCGTACAATTTGTTTTCAAGACATACGTGTTTCTATGACTTCCAGAAGACGAAAGGAAGATTCTGAGCGCTGACGTGCTGTGGGGCACATTGAAGCAGGACAGTCGGTCACAGATGTCGCTCTTTTCTTCGGCGTTCATCATTCTGTAAATTCACATTTATGGAAACAATTCCAAACCACACAGACATTTGTCCGAAGGCCCGTAGTTGGTCGCCCAAGCGTTACAACCCCCGTGGTATATTGCTATTGTAGCCACGCGGAATCGCAGAGCGACCTCCACACGAGTGACATCTATGGTTACAGCATACACTGGTAAGGCGATTCTGCAGCTACTCTACGCCGAAGCTTACATGTGAGTGGACTGTACGCCCGGGTGCCTCGAGTTTGTGTTCTTCTATCCGTCCAATCAAGAGGGGTACGATTACAGTGGTGCCGGGAACATGTCAATTGGAATGTGTCTGACTGGGGCAATGTCATGTTTACTGATGAGTCAAGATTTGCTCTGGAGCCAGATGACAAACGTATAAGGATATGGCGTGAACAACAAACACGCAATCAGTCCCAAAACATCGCGAACATCACGCATTCCGAGGCGGAAGCATTATGGTGTGGGCAGGGATTTAAACGCCTGCACGTCTTTAAACGGGGTTCTTTGAGGGCTGTCCGGTATCGAGATGAAGTCCTAGAACCCATTGTGAGATTGTACGCTGCAGCAGTTGCCCTACTTTTGTTTTAATGGACGATAACGCACGTCCCCATAGAACTGACATCGTCGATGACTACCTGGAGAGTGAAGGGATTGCGCGTATGGCGTAGCCAGCATATTCGCCCGACCTTAATTCCATTGAAAATCTTTGGGATGCTCTCGGCCGTGCTGTATCTTCACGTTTCCCACCTCCAGCCTCTCTTATTGAGCTGGCTCCAGCCTCTCTTATTGAGCTACAAGAAGAATGGTGATTGCTTAATTCTGCGGTGGTTGACTACCTAATTGAAAGCATCACAAGGTGTAAACTTTGTATACAGATGAGGGGGGATCACATACCCTATTAATGTCCTTTTTTTCATTTTATGCTGTTTATTTTCACTTTATACATAATTCTGTTTAAGTCTCCAGTATGTCATTATCTGATGACTTACAAAAATTTAATATTGTTTTCATTTCTGTATATAATTATTGATTTTGTTTTATGCATAAATATATATGCTACTTTTCTGCCGAATTTTGTGTCAATCAAAATAGTATTTGTTGATTTTTTTGCATTTTACATCTTCGTGCTTAACTTTTGCAAGTGAGTGTATCACAATGTTTCGTGATTTTAGTTTTTAGCTAATGGTCGGCCTTCTCATTATGTCAGATTTTTTATAGAGTTTGCTTTTATTTCCTTACATATATTATTCATATGATACCAAGAAATTATTATCTGTAATGGATTACATGGAAAATTTAAGTTTTTGAAACAAAATAACTAGTTTTCCGTTAAGATTTAATACTATAAGTTATCCAATATATCGCGGATGGCCAGACCGAGGACCACGTAAGGCAGCTCTATAAACTTTGCTGCCCGCGGCAGAATTTATGAAATTTATAATCTGATATCTTCTGTTAACACAGTAAAAATTAAGAAATCCGTTCTGACCCTTCTGAGTGAAAAACAACGTGGAGGGTCATCGTAATTGTTAATAAAATAAAAAATAAAAATAATAATGTAATGTAGTTTGTTTTAAATTTTTATACCAAAGAGTTTTATATGTATAATTTATTTACAATCATATGCAGTGCGGCCTGCCGGAATAAAATGCATTTCCAAAATGGAGCACAAAACGTTTTGAGTTGGACAGGACAGGCAATGAAAATATTTTGTTACCACAACTAGATGTTACATCAAATTTTCATATTTTCAGTCAAAAAGGTTAAACATAATGGCAGATTTCACTCTGGACAGACGAAAATTATGAATTAACAGAGATTCTTTTTTTCTTCAAATACGAGATTGACAACATGAGAGTCATTATCAAGATAAGAATTTAATAAAAAAAAAGGTTCCTTCGACTATAGATTCGATGCCGAGAGTAACACAAATTGCCCAAAGTTCCAGAATGCAACGCAGATAAATAATATTTTCCATATTTGCTATCCGATTACGCTACAAAGAATAAGAATTTTCTTAATGGCAGATATTTCGCAATGAAATAAATGCATGAAACATTTTGCCACACTATGAAAACACATAAAGAATCTATAGGTACATGCTGTCGCTGGACAAAATTAACTAACTGATACACATGTGTTCATTCTAAGAACACAGTTTCTTTTTTCGCCATCCACCGTTAATTCACCTGAATTTTTAGTGCGATACACAGAAAAGATTTAAAAAAAAACTGTCGTGCTAAATAGACTCATATCTTTCTGGTGTTAAACAGACTCTTCGTTTGTTACTTTAAAATGAACGCCTTAAAAAGTTTCCCCCCTCGCTCTTAGAGTATTGATCAGCTGACTGTGTTAACGAAATTCTGTTATTTTTCGCTCAAATCCTTTTCCCCCTTCTCAACAATCTTAAGTACGCAGCGCACACAAGCAGACAGAAAAAATTAAAACAAATTTTATTTCATTATCTCCTTTCTTATACGCATGCATTAGAAAATAGGAAAAGAAATACACTCGACTACCTAATCTATAAATAGAAGATCACATAATTTAAAATTCAAATTGTCAATTATGGGAAAAATATATTCAGACAACTTACTTAACTTTCCTACTAAAAAACCTGTCTAAACTTTCGAATCGACAGAATTAGTGCCCCAATATGCAAAGACAGTATATCGTCACAAATATCCATGTTTCATTCGCGATCCAAACCCAAGTCAACGGCTTAGCAGTCAGCCTTTAATAACAAATACACTGGGCAGGGTGAAGTAACGCTTCGAATTCGATTGGATTAGGCAAAGCGCTTGGCAACAATCTGCCTAATGGAAAGGCATTTTTCATGGTGAACATTCAAAAGAAAACTCGTTCGTATTCATATCACGCATGCGCGAAACTACGAAAACTCGCACGTAGACAGTCTGTACGCTGAGATTTGAAAACTGTTCAAACTACCAGTATTCAGCGATTTTATAGCTCGGCCACTGGTGGGTCTTCATGCTTTTGAATATGAAATTCTTAAACAATGCGAAAAATTTATTCGTATTATTTAACAAAAATGGATTGAAAATTATTTAACTCCTAATTTATCAGTATAGAAAGACATACAGGTTCTGGACTAAGTTGTGGCCCTTTGTTAACGATGCAGAGTGTTTGAGCTTTTGGATCAGGACTTTCCAAGTAATTTACTAACACGTTAATAATAGTTTACACTAAAATGTTACAGTAGACAAAATTTAAGAAATAGGATAGATCTCTAATTTCAAGGCGCAGGAGATGATTTTAATGATTGCATTATTGATTCTGGTTTTCAGACATTTACGGCAGTCAATAACCGATTCGTTATTATTTAATATTTTATAAAATTCACTTTCAAAAATAAACAGAAATAGAATATTTTATTAATTTACTTCTGGTTCTTGTTGAACTTTACTTAATGATTTAGTTGAACTGATTTAATTTTATCATGATTAAACAACTTCAGCTATTTTTCTAATTTATCCCTCTAGTACAATGCTATATTCTTTATTTTAATGCACTTCATACGGTCACCATAAAGATATATACTGAAGGTATAAATAAAACTCCAATTTGATATGGGCTACCTTTCTATGTCAAAATAATTGCATTTTATTTCTACCAAAAATATTCAACAATATCCATCTTGGCACAACAGTGGCGAAGTGAATAATATGTCTGCACTCTGGTAGCCCCACTTGATTTCGAATATTAGAGAAGGAGCTGGTTGCATGGGTGTCTTGAGATTTTCCCCGTATGTAACGTGGATACGAGACAGTTTTCCTTAGAAAGCCCTCCACGAAGGGATCCCTTCTTTAGAGAGATGAAAAGACAGACAGAACTAAAATCTACGCTTACTATTAATTTTCCTTTGATTAATGTGACACGAAAAGATAAAGAAGTACAGTATGCATATTTTAAGAAACAACAGAGTCTCGTTCTTTTTGGGAGCACAAACGAGATCTAAAAGACTTTATGAGGAATTACCCCCAGGTCTTGATGTAAAGAGAAAGTCAGAAGAAGGGTGTAAAGAACCATTTATTCAATCAATATAGTTGCACAGATGGCCCCACTTGGGCTTACACAAAGCCAACACTTCTGGCTTAACTCAAACAGGTAACGCTGAACTTAAAATGTATTAAATTTAGCCTAACGGCTCACAGGATAATTTAACGCGCAAGAATGCTCTGGTTCATAAGAATCGACGGAAAACAAGCCCAATGGCTAGAAACATTCAACGCCACAGCAGTCTAATCGCTAGTATTTCAAAATAGCAACGTGGCCTTCAAGCAGGCGTAACATGTTCTCTAAAATCACCTTCGAAAAGCTCCCCTTAAATAGCACTTCTTACACGCGCTTATTAGGATCGTGGCAGGAGAAAACAAGACTGAAAGGAAAGTTGCTTTAAATAAAAATTAACTGTTAATAAAATAAAATTAATCTAAACAAAACTAGTATGTTAATTTAGATAAATGCGTATCGCATATTTACTAGTATGCGATACAAATGTATTTTAAGCCAATACACATGTCTCATATTTATTTCATTTAATTCAACAACGTATCATTCCCTGTCACTTCCCACATCCAACTGGTGCGGTCGCACCTGTCCGCAGAATTTAGGACGAGGACAATTTTTAGAATTTAGGGAAGTAACCAGCAGAAAAATTTTTACAAGTTAGGGAAGGCACTGGGAGGCAGAATTTAAAGACAAGAAGGTATTTAGAATCTAGACAGACACCAGCCATCAGAATTTAGGACCCACAGAGATTGCACTGGATGGAAAAATACCTAGCATTTAACGTTATATATGCTAATGAACATAAACAGAAAAGCAATTATAGATCCAGCAAGCTTTACTTAATCAAATTCGCTAACACAACCTTGTATTTGGTGTACAGTCACTAAAAACACACAATCGATTTCGAGTAAGCTTTACTTACTTTATCTGAAGCTTTACTTGATACAGATAAGCAAACTTTTCTAGATTTATATCGTAACTATGACAAATGGCTCTTTTCTAAAAACACACTGATTAAATTTTATTAATATCAAGTTTCCTTTAATTTTAGCAACAAAGAATACGTTACGTTTTTTGATTTATACACATAAAAGTAATTTATCTGCTTAATTTTTATACAGTAAAAATTAGATATTAAAGTTATTAAAATAAAGTTTTGAAGTTACGTAAATATTTTTTTTATTTATTTACTAAAAATAGATATGGGTTGTAAGCCTGCTTTGAATCTTGTTTAAATGGAAAAAATATTATCTTTCAAGTAAATAGCGTTAATGTTAGCAATATTGATATCATTAATGTAATCGATATGATGTAGATCCATAATATCGCATAAAACCATATTTTACAAGAAAGCTATTTCAAAACTGATGAGACGGAAACGCAATGCTAGGCGAAACTGTGCACGATGAAAGATCGCCGAATTCTTTTCTAGAAACAGAAACCTCAGGAAGATAAATTATTTATATATTTTCCGAGGATACATGAGAACCTGACCTTCAGTCTATACATGCTATCAATTTAGATCAAAAGTCGTAACAGCTTTTGTAACGCCGTCACTACACAAAGCCTTCACAAAAGGTATATTGAACTTATAAAACTGCAAGTGCAGTATAGTAGTAACTTTTGATGAACTACGTGGCAGGAAGCGAAAGGGCTAAGATATGCCCAAGTCCAAAATTTATAGAGGGGTTCATTCCAGGAAAGTATCAAAAATATTTTCGACAGATATGGCCATTTCTAAAGTTACGAAGCTCTGTAGGTTGGAAATGAAGTTCAAAAGGCACTAGAAATCATATACAACATTTTTTACGAGACTTTACACCTTGCAAAATGATCTTTGTGTCTTGAAGATAAGATTTACAGCATTTCAAAGGTGCCTGAAAAATTCAGAAGTTATTCGAAAGAACAAGTATTGCTGTTTTGTCGAAAAATATGTTTGGATGAGCTTACGCGAAAAATACCAGACGAAAAAGAATGGCCATAAAATTTATTTTTTAGGCAAACATTTTTCAAATTTCATTCGACTTACGATACTTTAATCACCTCTTAAACAAAGCAAGGTCCTTTTGAATACATGCGTATTTTCGAAAGATTGAAGCTCCTAGTATATTATTCTCACCTACTTATGGAAAAGCATGCAGTTTATGCATAAAATTCTGCAGTTTTATACTATTTTAATTTAAACATCTTCAACTAAAGCAGAACGAAAGAATGTACTATAATCCTAAACCAAAACATCTGTTTATCGTATATCAAAATAATATAAAGATGCACTCAACATACAGGGTTAGGAATACGTTTTATTGATTACAATATGTTGTAAGTGTTCATAAAAATTACCAATAGGGTACATTATAAATTATACATATATTTAAAATCATATCAAATATATCATTAAGATGAAAGAATTATTTGAAAATATTAAGAAACACGTTTATTGTTTTTATATATGAGTTATTTTTAACGAATAACAGACTAATGAATTTATGTTTTAGGGAATGCTAACTTTCCGAAAATTGGCTATTTGTGCAGCCATGCGGAAGTTACACGATCTCATTTTTCTCGCAGCAGTAACAGGTGTTAATTCATGTGAATGATAAATGTACTTTAGTGAAATGTAACCGTTCGAAAACTTGTTTTCGATTCCGCTATAGATGCTTCTGTCGGCGCAAAAACTGTCTTGAAGAGCAATCTTTTTAATTCAGACTTAACCTGTAAATAACTGAAAAATGTTATGTAAGAATCAGCTGCAAAGAATCTCCGAAAACAACTTTTTTAAGAGAAATTGATTCATATTTATTCTACGCACAGGAAAAATTCACGAATTTCAATGCAAACAGGCACGCCACTCTGATTTGAAACCAGGCGGGCTTTTAGTGGTATTACTCCGTGTATTATAAAGGACCATTTCACACATTATTATTTCATGGATAAATGCAACACTAAACACCAGTAATGAACAGTCGGTTACCAGTGGGTCTACATTTGAGCATGTAATAACTTAGTTGCTGTTGAACTTTCATTACATGACTTAAAACATTACCTAAAGCAAGGAAAGAAAAATGAGATAAGGAATGAAAAGAACGCAGTAAACGATTAACTGTGTTTTGACTAGCTATATACTGATCTATTAATTTTTCATTGAAACTTCTATCTTGAAAACTCTTACACAATTTATTTCGAAGTATACAAAAATCTCCTACCTATGGTAACCTGAATTTAGACTACCTCATTTAAATCTTCAAACATGTCAAAGCAGGATTATAAATAAAATCTCAAACTATGCGCAAAATTCTTCACCGAATGTAATCAAACATACCTTCTGAATTATTTGAAGTAAATCGCATCAACAATCCTAGAGATGACAGCGAAAATCCATCAGTGCCAGAAATCCCTTAATGACCAATTCCTTTCTTTGATGTATAATAGTTTCTAACTTCTCATTTGAAGATTAAAGAAAAGTTCAATATAAATACCCGGCTAATCTTCCTTATCAGAAACAGGGTACCTGTCAATTAGCAGTTTCAAAAGCTGTTAAATCAGAAAGGGGAAAATAAAGGAAGGAAACTTGCGCTCTGCTGCAAACACAGAAAACTTGCTATTCGGTAAAAGTTACTGCTTCGTAACGTTGTCATTAGAATTAAACAAGATGCATTAAAAACATTAGCGAAATGAAATAAATAGCCCATTTTTTGTAGCATTTATAAGCCATGTAAATGGAGGAAAATAATAAAATAAATACATAAGTAAAACATATAAAGAGGAGCTAAAACAAGAAATATACATATTGCCTTTAAACGGAAACATCTCAATACGAGCTGTCAATTTCTCCCTCGTCTCTGTATGGCATTCATTCGTACGCTTGCCACATTTAGATGTAATATATCATAATTCAGTACATAATGCTTCTTAGGATGCGAATGTGTCATTTATACTAACGTCTTTCATGGCAATAACAAATAAAAATTACTACATGATATAACATTTAAGTACACCATAATTAATAATTGAGAATAAAGTGAGCAAAAAAAAATTAGAAGTAAATTACACAAAGTAAAATTTCCATACAAACAAGACATCATATTTCTTTAAAGTCTATTTAATTTGATTTATAGAGATTCAGGAAAAGTATTATTTTTGAATGACTAAGCGTAATGCGTAACATTAAAAGTCCGATAACAAAGTAATAAACTAAATAAATGAAGTGTTAAGCAGTTTAAAGGGAAGCAAGTATTCACTTAATACTTCGTCGCCGGTAAAATTTATCAATTATGTGACTCATTTTTAAGCTTTCTCTTTCATTATATGATTGCATTTCAGTTTTCACTTTGATGAAACACAATTTTGCTGCAGAATGGAATATATCTTTCACTTTATAAAATAATAATTAAAATATCCATAATTTTAAGTACAGTTTTCCGGTGAAGCGATCTTTGTACTTGCTTTTATTCAGCCAATTTATTTTCTCCATCTATAACGAAACCTTTCGATAGAGTGATATTAAATTTAATTTTGATTGCTCTTCGCATAATGACCCATTTCTAAGGATTCAAATAGCTACTCATCACTTACAATCAGAATTGAAAGAAATGTGTCTACTAAAACTGAAATTAGGCTATGCATCATCTACAAGATGAATTAGAAACAAGGCTACACATTTAAAGTAAAACGCAGTTTATTATTGTATAATGTAAGGGAATTTTTAATGGTATATTATAACTGAAACTACCTTTTTCATTTCAAACAATCGCATGCTCAGTTTTATATCATTAATCAAGGTGCAGCTGAACAGTATGATCTGGCTAGTATCTGCTCAGTGCCCAGAATGATTTTGAGGCTATGGCAGTAGATAGATACAATTTTAATTCAGCGTTCTATCCGATGTATGTGAAGAAGCGCAGAAAACGATTGCTTACAACGGAAAACATCTAGAAAAAAAAAATCTCGTGAAAGGATCTGCAGTAGCATTTTGCAGTAAAGTCGGTAAAACTGTTTGAAGTATCGAGTAGTTTAAAGCAATAAAACGAATCTGATTAGGATATAACGTATTTCCTCCCTCCTTTCTGCATGCCTTCGGGGTGTAACGGTAGCACGCTCGGCGCGTATTCGAGAGGATTCGAGTCCCAGCGAGGGCATTGCACATTTATCATGTCTTCTTCATAAAAATCCTAATAACTCTAAAAGTATTGCAATAAATGCATGCTTCTTGTAATTACAAGTTGATTTATAATTATCAATTAAATGCCGATATTTATACCACTTCATTTTCCCCAGTCTTTAGTTCATAACAACTGCATGAAAGCAAATCGCGATAAATATCTTAGTTCCCATCTGTACAAGAACGAACTAGCGGTTAAAAGCGTGAAACACTTGTAGTAGTTCTTTTGCCTCCGGATTTTACTATCGGTGGAGGAACGGGCTGGCAGCATAAGGGTTTATAAGGATCATTTCGTTATATAAGGATCATTTCCTTCTAAAAAATCTTTTCACAAAGGCATACCTTTCTATTGGTAGAGAGCCCGAGTGCGCCTTGCGATGATGATCAAATGATTTAATAAAATCGAAACCGACATGCAAATGGCTTATTATTCTTATATTTTCCTTTAAATAAAGAAGGGAAAAGTCCTTTTGACATAAATAAATTTATCTCAAAATATTAACTGAGATCAACCTGCCTGTAGAATCTCGACCGTGAAGGATTTGCTTTCCTGTATTTAAGCAGATGAAAGAGAAATCAAATTATTGGCAAGAATGACCTGGAAGATTTAAAAAACGATAAAGACGTAACCATCTCGCTGAGAGTTGATCGATTTGTTTAGACCACAAGTAGACCAACATTTAAGAAACAAAAACAAAAGAAAAAAAACAGAGCCGATAAATAAACAGCAGAATGGGAACAAAACGTCTATGGCCCAGAATCAACAGACAAGAACAGAAACCCAAACCTTCTGCACTTAAGTCAAAGGTTATGCCAACTACAGAATCTTATTGTCTTTCTACTGGGGTTAACGCACAAATTTCAACTTCCCCGCAAGTTCCCGCTTTTCTTCTCCCAGACATATTGAAAAAGAGTGAAGACAACGTCAGAGCATTCTTTCTGCTGTTTTCACATCTGGGGAAATCGTTAGACAAGAGAGTAGGTGCTTCCAAAATCTAAGAGTTGCCGGGGGAGAAGGGGAGACCAGATTAAGATGATCATGCATTCGTTGGCCACTGTTGCCATGCCTGACAGACAGTTACACTAGGTCCTTTTTTTATCTTAAAAATCCCGAAACCAGAGCATCATCATCTTTAGCGTTCATATGTGAGATCAACTTCGAAGATCTTATATCTTAGCCATTCTTCCTCTTAACTTGGCAAATCTCCAAAAGTCTTGCTTCGCGAACAAATAGAAAAGAAATAAGAAGAAAAAGGGAAAGAAAAAACTTTTCAAATAAATAAAATATAAGCAAAAAAGGAATCATTTTCAGTTCAGAGAATTGTACGACTAGAGTCACGAACACGAAAGAGTTTTCAAATCTTTACAAAAGAAAAACTGGTGAAGCTTCGAGTAGTTCAAATGCTCTCGGGCCAAGTTATCTAAAATTTAGTCGCATTTAAGAAATAAATAACACTTCTATTGGAAGAATCGTTAAGCGCTTGATAAAGGTGAAACACAAAAGCATTTCTACGTGCGACGATAAATCATCTAAGAACAGATGAAGTTTAGAAAGTAAAGCTTTTTGAGTCATACTAACGATTTTTCTAGTTTCAAAGTATACTAATTTCTTAATAAGACGCAATAAGAAAGCTATTTTCGAAGAAAAATAACTTTCCTGCACCAAAATTGAAAATTTGACAGTACTAATTTGACTGAGCTTAAAGCGAAATTTATATGCACAAATTGTGTACGAGTACATTGATCTTCACCTGAGAATAATTATAATTAGTTTCAGACGGTCAGAAAATGAATAGAACACGATTACGATAATCACCTTAGGTCAACCTAGGATTAATTGACCTCATTCATTCAAATTTACACGCAAGACAAATAATACACGTATCAGAATATCATAATACCCACAAATAATAAATGTATCGGAATTCTGATATAACAAACATGACTTTAACAACATATTTTACAAAGAAAATAAAACATTTGCGGATAATGTTTTACTTGAGTGATTAGAGCTTGAAAATTATCTGACATTTATTACCACTGGAGCAAAACATTCCATCAATGGCATATAAAATTTTATGGTTTTCTAACCTATCATTTTCGAATCATTGTATACAGAAAGAGACATAGATAGTGACTATATGATAATCAAGTTGGATTGAAATTTCTTTCATGCTAAGTAGATGTCCTCCGTGAAAATTATGTGTAGAGGAAATATAGAAGAAAAATAGATTAGAAACTGTTTTCTACACTTGCATTTTACTCCATAACAGACAGCACCACCAGTGGCCGAGTGATTAACATCGCTGAATGTTGGTTGTTCGACCCGGTTTCGTACCCAGGCGAATAAGATGACTGGGTTTTAATATGTGCAATGTAAAATATGATACAGGATCAATGTATACCCTTATAGGGCCCATGAAGTGTTGCCTTGGATAGTTGCGGAGCCTGGACTAGACCCGAATAATCTAAGTAAACGTCACGGGTGTTCATACTCTGCTCTCAACTGTCAACTATGTGCAATGTAAATATGAGTCAGCTTCCCTTAGAAACTCCTTAACGAAGGTTTCCTTTCCCTTAGGCAGATAGCCTTGTGTGCTTTGCCATATTCAGAATAAACTAAGCTATCTTACCCTACACTACAAAAATTATAGACAGGGGATTTATTGGAAATTAAAGAATTATATTTCTTGAATGAAGAAAGTATAATTTGTCGAGGAAACATTTGTTTTTGGGTGCTAACATAGTTTTAAGAAAGTAGTGAGAACAATATTTTTTGATTAAAGAAAAATGACACAGCATGCTGAGACAAAGTTTTGATTTTTAGCATGAATATGGGAAATTTCAAACAACTGTACTTCTTAATGACAGAAAAATAATTTAGCTCGTTGTTCACCCCCCGAAAAAGTCTGCTTTTCGAGTATTAGTATAGTTTTCAGATATCAGTGTCATTTGTCACTGAACTACAGGGTACAAAAGTATAAAGAAAGTGCTAGAGATGAGAGGTATTTCAATATTAAGCAAGCTGAGATCCAAAGATATTTCGAAAGGTTTCCCACACAGTTTCAACAGCCAAATTAGAAAAATGAGAAACTAATGACTGAATTTTGGTTTCAGTCTGAAATCGGCTTGCGAGAGGAAAGCAGAGAATGAGAATCAATTGATTATTTACTGGCCGGGTCAACGTTACAATTAGGGTTCCCCAGAGATTCGTCTTGGGGGTACTATTATTCTTAACTAATATAAATGGCCCTGATACTGATGGCCTTCTTTGAAGAATAAGTTTGCAACGGATGATGTGAAGATTATAACAGTGGTAAATCAAATGGAGCGATGATAAACAATGATAGGTAAGTTTAGCCAAAACTCTTATGCAGCTCATGGATTAATGGGTTATCTAAAAGTGCAGCATAACGCTAAGTTCCCTTTGAAAAGAAAACATATAACATTACAAATAACCGAAGGACAAAAAATGAACTGTCTCCGTGTGCCACTTCTTTCTAGTGTTGTAAGAAATTATCGCATTCCCTTCTTGTAAATTCGCGGCGCAAGTAGTCAGCATGGCCAGCTGGCAATTGGAAGATCTGTGCTTCGAATCCCGGCGAGGGCTCAATTTTTCGTATTTACTGGTTTCGAAGAAACCTAATGATCTCTACAATTATGACAGAATTACTGTTTAGAGAACAATAATTCGTCATCATCAGCTAGGTTTCGTTCTCTCCGCAGTCGTCTTTCTTATTGGGGCAAGATGTAAGGAACTATCAGCTTTCTCCCCGCGGACTTTCATAAGGTGTAAGTGGTTACGATGGTCAGCTAGCAACTGGAAGATTCGATGTTCAAATCCCAGAGAGGAAAAAAATGAGTTTTCACGCTTCTGGTTTCGAAAATCCTAATAGCTTCTACAGAGTTACACAGTGTTTCTTAACAGCTAACGGTGGTATCGCCAAATAAAGTTTCAGTTACGGTTAAAAGAAAACTTGCATTATACTTTAAGTACCCTAACTTCTAAAAACCATTCTTGCTTCAATATTTGATAACGAAGAAAATGATAAACGGTAAAATTAGCATAAAAAGAAATCCTAATTAAAATGAAACTGATATAAGGAGCACCCTAGCAAATAAAAGATGAAAAATTAACTTCGCATTTGTTAAATAGATTTACCCTTATTTTTATTCAGATTGGTTGCAACTGGGAATTTTAAAAGTATACCGTTGTTGTTCGCTCATTGGTTGGGTAATTGATTAGCACTGTAATTGATTATTCGAATTTTGAATTTCTAAAACGCTCCCATCTCTAATAAAAATTTATACAACTTAGATTGTCTGATATTATGTAATTTTAAGTGCGCGTAATTAATTTCGTAACCAAAAAAATATTTTTATTAATAATCCATGCTTCTCAATAATGTATGATTCTAGGCCTTTCACACAGGAATTTACTGTCGAAATATTTCAAAGAACTTCTGTTTTCAAGATACGTACAGAAGAAATGCGTACAAAGTTTACAGCATATATTTTGAATGAAATGTCGATTTACACCAGATAATATAGATGCAAAGTAAAAATAATCTAAAATATATCTATTTGCTCAAAGATAAAGAAGGGCAAAATGAAATCCGGGAGGAGAAAATAATAATTTGGAAGGGGGAAGAGAGAGAGAAAAAGAAAGGACAGTTGAATAAAATGAAAATAAATGTTAGATGAAAACATAAAAACTGCAATCAGTAATTATTTTTATAATACTACATAAAAGTTTTACATTTGTTAAGATGCCTGGTTCTTAAAACCGAAGTTGTTTCCGAAATTCAGCGGTTCAAAATAAAACTTACGATACTCTTCATTTAAATGGGCAATAAAGCCAATCACCCGATCTAATAGCAGTTAATCTCGTAAATTTAATCATAAAAAGAAGCCATTCTTTGCCAAACAAAACCGTTTTATCCATTCAGTTTTTCCACTTTTCTGTTTACTGAAGTCACCAATATGCGAAACAAGAAAATGCGATTTCAGAAGGACGCTTATCCTATCCATCTATTCCAGAATAAAAATGGATTTTTATTTAATGGCTAAAACATTGCTAAGGCGCTAAAATGAAAAGTAATATACAATATAATGTAATTTAAGTTCTGTAGGTATCTTGGCATTATGAAAAAGCTGCGTTAATGCTTAAGATGAGAGAATGGAGAAGAAAAGCTTTCAGACGTGGCCGTTGATTTGAACACATAATTTTATTTCAGTAACAGAGCAAGCCATGATACGCATTAATAGATTCGGATCTACATGGTTAGCAGCAAGGCGAAACAGGAAAAAAGAAAAATTACGCAATAGCAGCAGTACAGACTTGATTTCTTTGTTTAAATTTTGAGCTCTACGACTGCTTGAGAGCCGTCCGCAATGCAGAAGAATTACATAAGCAAGCATGACACAATCCGGAAAAATATTATAAGAAATTTAGAACAGAAAGGGAGATAGCCAAATTAAAATGGAAAATGAAAAGCACTATTGGCAAATTAAAGTTAATTTTGAGTTACATATTTATATCTTACACACACGCGCACACAGATATATAAGTTTTAGTTGAAGAAGAAATAATTTTTAATAGATAATCCTATCTGAGGAAAAATGTGCAGGGCCTATAAATTGCGTCTTTAAACAAGAAGCAAAAAGAAATTAAGCCTGAGATGTAAACCAAACTTTTATTACTAAAGCGAGAAAAATGTAAGAATTGGTATAACATTTAAATTAAAGAACGATTAAAAATAAAATAAATTATTAATCACCCTTTGTTTAATGTCTCAAATAGAACTTTTCAAGGGGTTAGTACTTAAAATATTAAACCAGGACGATTAACGAGTACCGAACAACATTTTTCGTTCCTCTCGACATTATTTGACTCAAACCGTTGTATATTAATTTTTATTGTTTGCAAAATTATTTTTCTAATTAATAGTCCTATAATGTCGAAGAACTACCCTACAAGTCGTTTTTCACTCAATGAAATACAAACACAGAAAATAATAATAAATTTGAAAACAGTTGAAATGAAATAGTGAAAAATACAAAATTACAAAACGAAAGTTTAAAGAGAAAGTAGAAAACATTTACACAAATACATTCGAAAGCGCTATTCATTTAAATTATGAAAGCTTCCGAGCCATCAGACTTACAATTAAAAAAGAGCTGACTCGTCAACCTGAATTTCCAAGTTTTTAAAATCTGTTATAAGCGAAATATGAAATCTAAAGCGAGATCTTAATCATTTTACGTACTAGCAGTTTAAAATTAAGCACGCTTAAAATTGTAAGAACAAAAAAATTATATGCGGAAAGGAGTGAGAAAATACCTTATATACGCTGCCTTTTAAAGAACGACTTTAAAGAACGAATTATCGTCCACCATCACCTTTTAGTTCAGGCGCCACTAGAATCATTAGTTTTTTTTTTAAAGCAGGAGACGTGAAAAATGTGCAGTGCCCTCGCCGGAAATCGAACCCTAGACCTCTCGAATACGCGTCGAGAAAATTTCCAATTACACCATGAACCATGCGGAATGGAGGGAGAAAATTCCTTCTAAAAGAAAGCGACATTTAATATGGCCTACTTTATTCCTTCTTCAGATTTAAATGAAACTACATAGGATAACTTGACTAAAGATGTATTTGAACTTCAGCCTGAAGTTACAGAACTAAAAAAATTAGCAAAATAAATATCCATTTCTCGTAGGCTAGAGAGACAA
Organism: Stegodyphus mimosarum; assembly: GCA_000611955.2. Classification (NCBI taxonomy): domain Eukaryota; kingdom Metazoa; phylum Arthropoda; class Arachnida; order Araneae; family Eresidae; genus Stegodyphus; species Stegodyphus mimosarum. The sequence continues at coordinate 341,210 of KK117735.1, forward strand.
CAAAGATTCCATTTATTTACGAGACAAAATTTAAATTTTAAGTTTAACAACCTGGCTACGCTAGTCCACGATTATTAGAGAAATTTCCAGTCACAGATAAACTCACCAACAGAGCTAATGATAGACGAAGCAACAGATAAAACAAAAGAGTTTCACTATTGAAAATGATGTTGCCGATCCTCTTTCACAAATTTATGACTCTACCCCCTATTTAAAAACTCATTTTATTTACATATTCTGATAGAGCACACGAAATAGCAGAAGTGCAGGAAAGATTCAACGTATAACATTACGTGTTAATTGAAGTAAAAACTTACAATTCTTCCGTCCTCCAATAACAGTTATCATCTAATATAATAATTGCGGTAAAATTAATAATAAATTATTCAAGTGTGCTGTCATCAAGTTATAGAAAATTACATGACATTTTTATTGCATACTGAAAACAACTATCGAGATGAAAAAGGGAAGACAGAGAGAGCTTTTAACTGAATTTATTTTCGAATTAAATTTATGCTCATGTTCTTTCAACAGGTATAAAAATTTAAAATAATAGGCACTACATCTTTGGACTTATCAACAAACTTTTCTTGCGTACAACATCAGCGTGGCGAAGATCTAATCTCAAGACTTATAAAAAATGACCAATGAAAAATATGAACATATACAGCTCAGCTAAATATGAGATTTGTAATTTCTTTCCAGTCTGTTTCGAACGAATTTAGCAGCAATGAAATTTAAAGCGGAACATGAACTGCATATTTTTAATTAATGTTTCCATCGCAGAAAGATTTTTAAAAGCAGAAATATGAAGGAGCTGAATATATTTAGCATGAAGTTCTTGTGACCTTTTCGCCTTAGGATGCATTCGTGGAGAACTTATAGAGATATAGGTTATTTAGAAGCAGGAGAGAGGAAAATGAGCAATGCCCTCGCCGGGAATCGAAACACGGACCTCTCGGTTACGCGTCGAGTGTGCTGACCACTACACCACGAAGGCATGCGAAGAAGGCGGGAGAAGTACCTTATAAACTTCTTGAGGAAAGCAGATTCGTATCCACAGAAAACGACTTGTAGCAAGTCCACTTAGTCATCGAGAGCCAAAACTAGAACGAACTACCAGTATTTAAATGAATAAGGACCAAATTATTTTTTTTAACTATGAGTCAAAAATTTGCTATTTTTTTATTGTCGATCTGAAAAAAATATGTTCCTAATTATAATCCCCAAATTTTTTTTCCCAATAAGGACAAAATTCGGAAACAAATATTTAACCAAAAGTTAAAAAATTCATAACCCGGGTTAACTCATTAAGCGTATAAAAAATAATAGCGTATAAAAAATAACGATTTGTTTATGACATGATATTTTATTTAATATTTGTGAAAATTTATATGGCGTTGGTAGTGTGATATACGCGACATTATGGTACGACACATAAGGGAACGTACCTTGATTCTTTTCGAAACTTACTCCTCTTGGCACGCGTTTTCAGTGCCTACACAACACATCGTATTGCAGTTTTTTTTTTCTTTCTTCAAAGCGGTAACAGGAATAAGACCTGGAAAATGTCACCCAGAAAGTGATTTTGCCACAAGAGTAGTTAGGCTTGTTATTTCTGTAGAAGTGTCGCGGCTTCTGGTTTGGTTTTAACTGACTATGGAGAAGCACACGAGGGCTCTCTGCCTAAGGGAAGGGGTGCCTTCGTGGAGGACATTTTAAGGGAAACTTGCTCGTTTACTCATGGGGAAAACCACAAAAACGGCCAGCCCGTTCACCGGGATTCGAACCTCGGACCTAACTACCAGTGGGAGTGTCGTGATAGCACTTTATCATATGAACAGTTCCTCGTCGATATACCAAAGCATTCTTCTCGCCGCCAAATTTCTCATAAAATGTGAACGAATTCCATAAGGTCAAATCAACCAAGTGATGGAAAACTTTTCCTATAATACTTTTTACCTCTCTTACAAGAAAGTGTGTAGTTAGATAAATGTTGATCTACTCTATCTACCCCACCCATTGCTTGATTGTCGGAATGAACCACTTGCTCACTAATTTCTTTGTTGCGTTTTTTCACAATAACTTTTTCTAAACAATGGATTGTCGACAACAAATATGCTTCTTTTTTATTACTAAATTTTATCATTTACCTCTTCGATATCCAATACCTTCTCCTTTTGGAATTTTTCCTTTTATATTCCCATTCCTTTTCTATTCTTCCTTTTCGTATTAGCAAGTTGGTCAGATCGAGAGAGTTGTAAAAGTTGTCAGTTGTCAAACAATATCCACGGTTAAGAAGAGGCCCAACAAGTGACATCAATATTTGGGCAGAAATCGGCAAATGTTTACATTTATCCTCCACGACAGTCCGTTTTCCTGCATCCAAACATATCCACTCTTAGAAATATCGCATAAAAGGTAAGTTTTAATTCCGAATTCTGCTCTTTTTAATGGCATGTATTGTATCCAACCCAAGCGTCTTTTACATATTAGCAAACTTTCATCAATTGTTATATATTTTTCTGGATTGCAATAAGAACGAAACTTGTTGACTAACTTTTCGTAACTGGACAAATTTTGTTTAACTTAGGATTTGAATAGTTTTCTGCATCAAATGCCTCCTTGTTTGGTAAGTGTAAGTACTTTTGTATGTTTTCAAACCATTTACATGCGTGGCATGCACTGAGGAAAAAATGGTGTTGTCATGAGCACAGCCTTCGATCAGCAATGCTTCATCATTGGATTTTCTACAACACTTTGCATAACATTTTGCATTGGATTTTCCACACACATAATCAAGGATTAAAACAGTGGTATTTCAGCAAAAGTAACATCGGTTCACGCGCTATTAGAAGTTGAAGGCTTACTTGCTAACGGCTAAATGAAAGGCATACCTCTTTATTTCAAACGTTACCATATCGATAATATCGTCATTCAAAAACAGGTTGAGATACTTTAGAAGAGTGATACCGTCTTCTTTTTGAAAATTTATTTTTAGATTTGCATCAAAGGGTTGGCTTGGTTTAGTTTATTATGGCAAAGCATAATAGGGTTATCTGCCTAAGGGGTGGGATGCCTTCGTGGAAGACTGTCTAAGGGAAACTGGCTCGTATACACATTACACATGGGGAAAACCACGAAAACGCCCATGCAGTCAGCCTTTTCGTCTGCATTTTTGCAACAAAGAGAAACATCGGTAGAGGCGGCGTATTTACATTTACCAATAAATCATTGACCAGCAGAAGTGATATTTGATTCTAATTCATCAGACGAGCTAGCTATTCACTCTCACAAATTCTATGACAGCTATTCACTCTACTATGAGAGCCACTCACTCTCACAAATATCTAAACTTTGCTCAATATCTGACCCACTAGAATATTCATATTAACGTTCGACATCCAACATTTTGAACGCAAACAATAACAGCGTAAAATATCATTAAAGAGCATACAAGCAATGTGAATAGAATCCGACTTGGGTAAAGAAATAACGGCATCTACACATGACATAAAAAAAAAAATCAAAGTTTAGTGTCGACATCAATTGACCAGTAACTTATACCTACCGCAAATCGTAAATAATTCAGGGTTATGACGGAAAATGATTGTTTCTTTAGCCCGTAGCAAAGCAAAGAACATTATTCTGATCTAAAATATTCTGTCACGCGCTAGAAAATCATACGAATTATTTTCGAATATGCTCAGTCATGTACAATAATTGTACATCTTAACATAAACAGGTTCGACGAGACTGATACAGTTAAGTCAGTCCGAGCTTTCTCGGGATAAATGAAATTTCATATATTAGGTATAACGAATTAACTCGGGTTATGTCCTTCAACAGTTAATCTTGATTAGTAGGACAGTGTTGCCAAATTTTTTAGAAGGTAGTCTACGGAGAAAAAAATGCAATAACTATAGAAGGTAGTCTAGGGAGAAAAAAAATGTAATAACTAAATAATAACTTATATAATTAATTTATAATTATAAATAAAATGCATTATTATACGACAAACTTTAACCCTTCAAAACGCATCTCGATTCACTAAAAATTGTCTCCAGGTCCATTCTTGGGTCAATCTTTGCGATTTTGTTCCCATCGCGCCGGATATTTTGAAGAGTCGCCATTACCAGTTCTTAAAAGAACTACTGCATACAGAATAATATCTAAAATAATAAATAAATACCGTTAATGTATTCCCTAAGGGGGGGGAACGTCGAAATCTCTTAAGCATTTGTATTCAGTTGGATGCAGTTAAAAAATCGTTATTACTTTATGACCATTTCCATCTATAGTGTTATAATTTAGCTGTTTTGCTGAAGATATGCTAAGTTTTGTTGCACATAACGTTGGATCTTTATAAGCGGATTTTTCCCAAACTTGTTTCATGATCCAATTTTACCTTATCCACAGAACGAAAATTTTCTGCAGCCCTTGATTAGTTGTATTAGTCTGGGTAAGTCAAGAATCACTTACTAATGATTGTATCAAACTACGCAATTAACACATGCTTACTTGCGACGTATCAAACTGAACCCTTTCTAACGAGGTTTCTTGTCGCACATTGAAGATGCTCCGTGTGAGACCCTTTTGTCACATGACGCACATCCAGTCTACAGTTGAAAGAAGCAAACTACAATGGGTTCTTTACCTGTCCCTCCAAATTCGCCGAGCCTCAATCCTTGTAATTTGTTTTTTTATTTTTGGGATATGTCAAAGATTTTGTTTTTATGCTGGTATTGCTATCCGCCCATGGTGAAAATAAAATTCATATTACCACGCCATCGTATAACAGATATGCTTTACCATACATGGACTGAAACGGACAGAAAAAAATTGGACGTGTTGCGTGGTAAAATGATCTTATTAAGAGTATCTGGAATATGTGACAAAGAATTTAGATTGTTAAATTCATCCATCACAGGTAAATATGTACCAATTAAATTATTAGCTGTAATCATTTGCAACAAGATGATACTTTTTGATTTACACTTTAAAACTGTCTAGATGAATTATATTATTATCTGGTTTTATGAACAGTTTACACATGTACGTGAAAACGTTTGAAATTGGCTTGTGAGCTCCAATCATAGCTTATCGCTAAAAAATTAAATTCGCGAATAATTGTCATATTTAACGTACACTTCAATTAATGAAAGAGTGAATGTACTTTGAGGGACAGTAGTTCAAAATACATATACTGTGATGGGTAAACCATCAAGCAGTAAAATGCAGTTTTTGCAACAGGTTTCAGATTTAACGAAATACTTATTTTAGATATTATATACACTGAACAGGTTACAACTATTCTTGGCATCTGGCAAGCATATTTTGCCATAGTCCCAAAATACCGAAAGAAAAACAAAGCTCCCCCCCCAAAGAATGAACATTACAATGCAGATTTAAACTGAGTTAAAAGTGATTTTGAAACCACTGGGTATCAAATTTGAAATCAAACACCTTCTTTCCTTCGTCATTCAGTATTTTGAGTAGATTTATTAGTAGTTTCCGTGCGACTAACGAAATGAATGGGCAGCAACTATTTTTACAATGTATCCTCTTTACTTAAAATATGAGTAATATCTGTAACAAGAAACGCAAAAGCCATGAATCAATATAACCATGAACATATTACAATCTATCGTATTAACATTATGTGCTTAATGGAAATTCGATAACAGCATCGGAAGTTGCAACTAAAGTTAAAGCGGCCTCTTCTCTTTTTTTTTTTTTCTTCCTCCCGAATCAAAGCTCATTTTCTTTTTCGCTCCAGTAGTTTTTGGCAAAGAGCAGTTCGAAGTAAAAGTTACAGTAATGCACTGAAGAGAAGGAAAAATGATGAATCATGCAAGTATCCAGAGGTGCTCTAAGCGGCCGTGGGGCTCTCTAAGAGATCTTCTTTGTTTTGATCTTTGTTCCCGAAAGCTAAGCCAAACTATTGACAAGAAGCGGCCAATAATCCCTTATTTGCTGCATCATTTTTTCCCAGCCAGTTTTAAAAGAAAGAGATTTTGGATATTTTGCAGGTTAAGAAATTCGACCCCCCCGGCAGTATGCATAGTAAGTAAGTAAGTAAGTAAGTGCAACTTAAAGTCACCAACGGATTCTTATAATAAGAATTCTTAGGAAATATTTCGCATGTGGGGTTTCAATAAAATTTATTCCTAAAAATATTCTGTTCGAGATATTTGCTGATATGCGATTTTTAAAAATTGAGAGCTTTAAAAAAATTATTAGTAGTAGTATTCCTAAAGAGAATTCCCTATAAATACCTTTTAATTGGCTTAAAATAATATTACATTTTGCCATCGCACAAGAAACCGCTTATGTATCATAATATGTGTAACGTTGTTAATATTTGTATAAAAGTCAATATATAACACTGTACTTTAAACTTATGCAGAATTTTAGTCAGCCAACGATTTACCTATCACCCAAAGCCCACTACAAAATTTTCAAGCGGCTGCTTTAAAGCAATTTGATGATAAACGGAGACACAGTGCTTACCTTGTCCCCAACAAATATAACACCCACCTCAAATCCATAACTCTCGCTCTAATGAAACGATCAATTGGATTTAAACTGCATTTTTTATACCTGTAAAGGGATGTATATATATTGAAATATATGCACATTGGGTCGGAAGAACATTTTTAAAAATTCAATCCTTAAATTCAAATTCTTCCTGAAAGAGAAATAAATAAATACTAGTGATCTAATGTAAAACTAGTTCAAAAACAAAAGTAATACTATAGTTATTAACCTTCCAAATTTAAAAAATATAATGGAACGTATATAAATTTACGTCTATATAAGCTTTGGTTAAGTCCTCTTTTTCTCATTTAATTATTTCTCCGTTCTATTAAAAAAATAGAAACTGCTTATAATAAATGGCACATCATACCAAAATTAATTCCTATCACATGATTTTTATAGGATGTTAATGACGTACATATCATAATGCCGAATGAAATCAAAACTTATACTAAATCAATAATAATACAGCGATATAACCTCTCTCTGACGAGAATCAAAGTACTTTAACCTAATATCAGTAACAGTCTCGCTCATCTCATGCTTGCCTTCGTCAAGCTAACACTAACCTGCTTTCTCTCTCTTTCCTGCCGCCAGCCATATTCCCCAAAATATGTAAAAAGTAGACTTTTAGCAAAGAAGAGAAAGTAAACTCGTCCCGGTAATTAGACTGCTTTATTACGTTTATTCTACGAATTCTGCTTAAATAAAGATTATCTACGAAATTTCACGATTGCTCATTACATTGAAAATATCTCCAGCATCATCACTTTCATCTATATCCCACCTAAATTTTATATAAATACATACATAAAATGAAAAAAAGCAAGAAATTTTTTTTATTTGAATTATGGTAAGCCGCCCAACATGAAGAAAGCAAACATAAGCAAAAATAGGAAATTAATCCAAAAAAAATAGAATACTTTATGCTTATCTCATTTGTCTGACAGTAACATCAAATAAAGTCCACGAGTTTTATCGTGGCCACGAGGCAAGAGCATGATGAACAATTAAGTAAAGCACGTGCTTAAGGCATCACATAAGTTTCCCATTGTCGGTTTTACCATGAAATGCGTGATGCAGCTAAAAGAAAACTGACAGAGAACGAATGGAGAATAAACAAGCGCTATACTATAAATATATGTGGGGTCACCATAGACTTTTAAGTGCGTAGGGCTTCTAAAAATCTTAATCCGCCCTTGACAGCATCTGGACTCCTTATATGTGACAATACGGATACACTCACTCCCAGTTTTAAGGGCTAATTTCCCAGTGGACGAATCCAAGAGTCTCCCAGCTCCTCTTCCCTTTTCCACGAATCTCACTAGAGAGTTTTCAGTTCGACAGTATTCAGAATGCCCTCATGCCGAAAAGACAATTCAAGCTTAAAAACATTTACACTTTCTCTAGGTTCAAACCCGGGCCCAAGACTATGGCAGCCAGGTCCCCTACCACGACACCAAGCGAGGCGATGAAAATTAAGTCATAAGCAAATGATTTAACTAAGTTAATAATCCTTTCGGTCATTTTTCAACGAGAATCCAAGAGATTTTTCAACGAGAATCCAAGAGAATTTTCAACGGCCAAGAATTGTTGATTCTCTTGGCTGTTCATTTGAAAAAGACCAAAAGAATTATTAATTGTTTTGTTTTTAATTTGCTTTTAATTTCAAGATAAACAACTTTATATTTTTTACATATTGATTTCTTTTTCCATGGTAGGTAGCTTATCATTATCCTGCTGATTAAAATTCTTTTCCAAATTTTGCGCACATAAATTTCGCAGCATTTTGCGCGACTTTAATAGTGTGTAATTTATTCCTAATTTCGTTTTCTAAATATATATGCATTTTAATAAATATACATTTAGAGAAAAAAAAATTGGGAAAATATTATACATATCTATATATCGTTCTTTCTCTCTCTGAATATATGTGTAGAGATATTAGGACTTTTGATGCTCAGAGACGTGAAAAATAAGCCATGCTGTCGCCGGGACTCGAACCTCTAGATACGCGCCCAGTGTGCTGGCCATTACACCACAAAGACATGCTAAGAAGGCGAGAGAAATACCTTATATGTTATGTTAGTATGTTAGGCTAGTGCTGCCTAGCCTTACATACGGTCCTTGACTGAAAAATCTTACTTTTCTGAAATGACACGCTAAAGAGAGAGACTGATCGGACGCCAAAAGTTATGCTTAAGTTTTTAAACTAATTCTTTTAAAAGTATACTTAACTTTATTTTCAGAATCTATTGAAATTATTTATCTCATAACATCGCTTTATTATATAATGAAATAAATATCTCTGTGTTTCTTCTATAAAACATTATTGAGGCTTAATCTATCAAAAAATTTCTGAATTTCTGACTCATTTAAAATCTTTATATTGTAAATAAATTCTATAAACAATCGGAGAAGTTATCTTAAAGTAGTTATTATTACACTCATGTCCATAAATTAAGGATAATTCGGAGTCACGCGGAAATCGAACTCTAAAATAAATATATCACCTGTAGAATCAATACACACATCTTCAAGAATCATATGCAAATTTCAGGAAGTAACCAGATGACACCGATGGTACGTCACAATGAAGAGAGTGTAAGAGAGTGATATATAAGGAATACAGGCAAAGAAGTAAAACTGTTCGCAGGCGCTTTATAAGCATTTCAGTGCAATAAACGAATAGTTATGACACAAAGGACGCATTTGGATGATTTTTTACGTGGTAGAATTATCGGCCGTCTGGAATGTGGGCGTACCCAACCGAGGTATCAGACGAACTTGGAATTGCCCAGAGTATCATCTCCAGGCTTTGGCAACGATTCCAAGATGATGGCAATGTGAGTAGACGTTACAGCACACGTCGCCCCAGAGTTACAACGCCAAATGAGGACGGCTATTTGGCAGTTACTGCCAAAAGAAACAGGCGGAGCACAGCCTCAGACCAGTCTCGTCAGCTCTTTTCAGCCACTGGTACGACAATTTCAAGGCAGACCGTCTACAGACGCTTAGGGCAGATTGGTCTATATGCTCGTAGACCTGTCAGATGCGTTCCACTTACTATAACTCACTGTCGCCTGCGGTTAGCCTGGAGTAGAGAGCATGCATTGTGGACACCGCAACAGTGAGCTTGTGTAACGTTTTCCGACGAGTCCAGGTTTAGCTTGCAGTCTGATTCTCACCGACTTTCATACTACATGTCTACCGGAACTTGGGAGAGCATTGCTTTTTGAGTGGTGTAAAGTCCCCCAAGATCAAACAGATAATTTGATACTCAGCATGCCTAGGCGTTGTACGGACTGTATTGCATCGTCTGGGAGACATACAATGTATTAACAATCATACCAACCATGTAATATTGGTTTTTTGTAAATAGGTGTATTTTGTAATTTGCTCCTTTTGTAATTTTAATAATATCACACATATAGCATCTTTTTTTGCTCTTTACCTTTTGTCTAATAAATAAGCTTTACAAATAAGTCAAATTTGTTTTGCTTCTAACTCTTCCTTTGCCTGATTTTGCATTATCCTTAATTTATGGACATGAGTGTATTAGACGTAATAGAAATATATTTCAACCAGCGTTTCTCAAATTATGGTTCTCCTAAATTGCCAAAAAATGTTCCCGCTATAGATGAAAATCCCAGAATTTGGAAATTATGCATTGAAATCATCTATCACATTTTCCCTCAAGATGGAGATTTTAGGAAATTTATTATGGGTTACCTTATCTATGAACTTACTGCTCCAGTCTTAGCAAGGAGAAGTTTAAAGCACTATGACTGTGGTGCTCCTCAGAGTCGTTTTTCTCACATCTGGCACGGTTGGGCTCATTACCAGCGAAAACGGAATATAGTGAACTGTAAAATTGCGTTTTAATAATTATATTAAGCTTGCTTCTGTGTATCTGTGCGAGAAAGGGCTTTCACTACCAACTTGAATAAAAAGAGAACGGAAATCGACCACATAATATGTGCAAATCTCAGATATTCGATTGTTTTCGGAAGGAATAAGAATGAGGCGATTCGCAGAACTTTCAAATTTATAAAAGTGGTCTTCACTTGAAAAAAGTTTGAGAAACGCTGATTTAAAGGATTAGGAGATATCTATATACAGTGAATATTCATTTTGCATCAATGCTGTAGTTCTACCACGGAGCCGCGAATTGAATCTACATAAAATGAACCTGTTGTATATAATGTGAAAGGCAGATATGCTCCACACACTCAAAAATATTTCACTCAAACCATGTTACCGTAAGTATTTTACTCTTAAAGATATTTATTTTCATGTTAAATTAACATAAAGTAATAAATACAAAAATTTTATTTACGTCCATACACTCTTAAGACAAAAAAAAATAAAAATAAAGCGATGTACATGTACAGGAAAACAAATGATTACAGTTTGAGAAACATTGGATGATTTATTGAAGTGATAGAGCTTCACAAAGCGAAAAAGTCAGTAACACGTTTGTCCACCTCTGGCCCTTATGCAAGCAGTTATTCGGCTTGGCATCGATTGATAGAGGTTGCGGATGTCCTCCTGAGGGATATCGTGCCAAATTCTGTCCAACTGGAGCGTTAGATCGCCAACATCCCGAACTGGTTGGAGGAACCTGCCCATAATGCTCCAAAAGTGTCCAATAGGAGAGAGATCTGGCGACCTTGCTGGCCAAGGTAATGTTCGGCAAGCACTAAGGCAAGCAGTAGAAACATGTGCAGTGTGGGGGAGGGCATAATCTTGCTGAAATATAAGCCCAGGGCGGCGTGACATGAAAGGCAACACAACGTGCCTTAGAACTTCGTCGACGTACCGCTGTGCTGTAAGGTTGCGACGGATGAAACCAAAGGGGTCCTACTATGAAATGAAATGGCACCCCAGACCATCACTCCTGGTTGTCGGCCTGTCTGTCGGAAGACAGTCAGGTTGCTATCCCACCGCTGTCCCGGGCGTCTTCAGACTCAAATTCGCTGGTCATCGGGGCTCAGTTCAAAGCGGGACTCATCACTGAAGACTATTCTACTCCAGCCAGTGACATTCCAGTGCTAATGAGCCCGACACCACTGCAAACGGGCTTGACGTTGTACAGAGGTCAATGGTAGTCGGCGCAAGGGGCGCCGTGACCTCAGCCCCCTTTCTGTGAGCCGTCTATGAATGGTACTTGCGGTCACTGAAGCACTAGTTGCACGTACAAATGATGATAATGATGCATTTGAGGTTGTGAGTGCCGCTCTGACGATTGCTCGGTCTTCACGTTCTAACGTTTCTTTAGGCCTACCGCTTCCTTCTTGACGCTGTGTCCGGCCATGGTTCACCCATTCCTCCCAACATCGTTTAATAGTGGCATCGCTCCTGCTCAAATGTCGAACTATTCGCCGATAAGACCGACGGCTTCTTTGAGCCCAACTACATGACCTCTCTCAAATTCTGACATCTGCGCATATTGTTCGCGCACCTGTATACGAGGCATAGTTACTGTCTACATCGAGGCACAGCTACTGTCTACCCGAGTACACGGAATGAAATTCGTGAAAAATTTATGACCTGGAATCGTAATTTCCCCTCTTAAATATCCTGTCAGTTGCGCAGATCAGATGCGCTGTAGCGACAACCGTTCATTCATTGGCAGCCAAAATGTAAAATTTTGCCTTTTCCGTCGAAACCTGTATGCATATTAATTTGTGTCCAATTTTTTTTATATCTTCTCGGTGAGTCGTTTTTTTTTGTCTACGAGTGTATAACATGCGACTAGGTTAAGTGTCACATTCGCTGACACGACTTTAGCCAAAGTTGGATGAGCCCGGCAAAGTTTGAAGATCATCTGGTAATGAAGGTAAGGATGTAACGGATTTGGGTTATCAAGCAGATACAGAGGATATGAATACAATCTTTCTGAATACGTTTCAACAAGGAGATCACAAAAGGATATGAATTTTGCCTCTCTGACCTATCTGCTTACCGCGCCTTTATTTCTCTTTCATTAAAAATCGGATAAGGAACTAAAATTATTCACTCAAAATCCACTTAATACAGTCTCATCTTTCTGGTCGTGTGAGAACTTAATTATTTGTAGCTGTTCAAGTTAACTATTGAATTAACATAAATAAATTTGTATTTACTCTCGTTTCTGAAGTTTTAACCGCGTCATTACATATTATTCTTTACTGAAGTCCGGCAAAGTGAGGGTCATTTGGAGAAGGAAGGGAAGCTATGGGTCATTTGGTGAGCGCGGTAAGCTCAGGTTAGCAAAGGATATAAATACCGCGCTTTCCCTTCATTAAAACCGGATAATAAGAAGCTAATGTTCCAATGAAACTTCTTCCTAATAAAGTCATTTCGCCGCACCTAATGAGCAAGTGTAAAATAAGCATTATGATCTCAGTTAATATCTTCGCTTTAAAAATGATAAAAAAGTTTTTATTTTTCTGTATCTTTTTTTTTTTCACTAGAATTTTTTCAAGTCCGACTTGTCATAAAATTTAACTGTAAGAAACGTCCTACAATAAATCGTTTTAGTTAGGACATTTAATGTGCTTTTCGTTAAAGTGTTATCGTTTACATGTGATGAATGTTGGTAACGGGCATTCATTGCAATTTTTAATGGACTTTATGGAAATATACATAAATTCATAATTTTCTTGAAATTTTGAAGTGTTTCGTAGTCGAGTTAATGGAAGGGGGGGGGCAAAAGACAAATGTACTGAAAAGAGAACAAAATTCATTTCGCAAACCGCAGATGGTGTAGCTAAAAATATTGTTAAGACAAAGCAAACTTTTAAATAATAAAGTTGTTAATAGGATTGAATATACAAAGCATCTATGAACAATGAAAGGATTCATAATGCTGAAGAGTATTGTTTGCGCTTTTGCACAATGAAAAATGGCCGATATTTCAACAGAAATGAAATACATATTTGATGAAGCAACACTTCTTGAGAAATTAACTGTTCCATCCTTTTCATGATTTGCAAATACATTTGAATAGTACCTTATTTCCGAATATAATTTCAAAGAAAATCCTCTCAATGTCATATAGGTTGCTTTTTTCTCATTTCTTGACTTTCTAACCAAAGCCATGAAAAGTGCAGGAGTGAAGTTTTCAGTTAATAGTTTTAGCTTCAGTTAGAAACAATTACGCAAAATTCACATTCTGATATATCAGCTTTTCACTTTAATTCAAAGAACTCATTGCCGTCTATATGTGAAAGCAAATATGTCAAGCAGCTTAATGAAGGTACACTGAAGTATTGTCTCTAACAAAAACATCGATTGTACTTAACAAACGATGTTTTTCGAAAACATCGTTTGTTAAGTACAATCGATGTTTTTGTTAAACGAAAAATATTTCGTTTAACTTAACAAAATACTTTTGGTCGCTATTCTCAAATTATATTGGACTCCAGAATTATGAAGGAGCAAGCCTCCCCTCAGGCAGAAAATTTAGTTACTATCAGTATTCTGCTGTTGATAGAAGCATTACGAGTAATATAAACGTACACAGTTAAAACAAGCTTTGTATATTTTATGTGTTACATCCCGTAGCCTTGCAACTAAGTTAGAGAACATCAGGATAGAGAGAAAATACATCTATATAACACTGTACTACATTCCTCGATATCGTGAGTTTTATATCATCTGTTTATCAGTACCAGTATCAACACTGTGTCATAAAACATTAAATGCCGTAGAAATTTTAAACGCATTCCTAATATTAGAAATAAAAATTGAAAGGACAAAAAAAAGGGGGAAAGCATTTTCCTGGTTCATTTTATCGGAATATATCGGAAAAAAAAATTATTTTGTGATAGCATGGCAAATTAACGCTAACCTGACCTACATACTAATCAATAAATCGTTATAAAAATCTTTATGGCTTACACTAGTATAGTCATATCTATGGCAAAGTATTGGAAATACTGCTTAAAAAAATTCTAAAGAACATAAGACGTGATTAAACTTTTCAACTTTTTCTTGAAATGTGAGTTCCCCCACCTTCTCTTCTTAAGATAAAACCTACCATACCAAATGGCGTTTCATATGGGGCCCACGTTATTAAAAATGTTGCTCTTAACATCATGGAAAATAACTAAGCGGATGATCGGATTTTACTGAAAAGTTTAGTTTATGAGACTGACAAATTGTTCATGCAGAGCTGATCAAATTAATACGACGTTTTTAAGCTAATGTTAAATAACAGAAAATTGGTCAGAATTTTTGAGTTATGGTAAAGCCCACTAGAATTGATTGTCTGCCTAAGGAAAGAGATGACTTCTTGGAGAACTTCCTAACGGACACAGCCCCGTTAAAAAGAAGAAAGATTTCAAGCGCGTATGCATTTGAAGTCAGACCATTCTATAGCTGAGATGGAAGTTGAGTATTAGTATTACAGAAAAAGCCCGTGCATTCTGTTCTTTTCAACAGTTTCAAACATTTAATCCTTATTAGGCATACAAAATTAATCAAACTACTAGAACATAATATAGTTTGGTATATTATTCAAACCACTACTGATTCAAAGGGACTTAGGGCCACACGACTGCGAGGGAAAAAGTTATGTAACTACTCAATAAGTTCCTAAACTCGCTTCCGAAAATGTTCCATAAATAGCCACACTGGTCTTCCCCCTCAATATTTGTTGTCCCCCCTGCCCTTGCGGACCGAACAATGGAGGGGCAATCTGCGATGCCTAGAGGATGAAAGTGCTGACATAAGAGATTTATGACGAGGGAAAAAATAAATCACGCTTTACATTCACCCTCCTTATTTTCACCTTAAAGGTAGCGTCAGCATTATAGTTTCGGCATCCTACGCAATCTCATACTTACAACCCAGTTTTCAATATACCAAAGAACAGTTTTAAATTTCAGATACTTCAATAATGCTAGAAACGAAGGGATTATTTTTAATTCCATATTAATTTGTTCAAATCAAACACTTCAAACTATTTGGATTTTCTTTCTAACTTCATCCCAAACAAAAAATTTTCAAAATCTTCCGAGAATCGCATTTTCATCCTATCTAATTTCTGCTAGCGAACATGGTATTATGGAAGGTAATTATGTCTTTACTAGAGGAAAAAAATGTTTTGGGTCGCATTCATGAGTGTAAAATTTTATGTTTAATAACGCCAAAGAAAATTTTTATTGTACAGCATACGCTAATATTTTAGCACTTTTGCTGAAACATTTGTATAGTAATTATTTGAAAATAAATTTTGATCAAAATTAAGGTGCTGCAAAGATCTTATTCCATCAAATTAGATTAAATTCTTCTTTTATGCGTCCAGAAGCAGCCGGGTCGATAATATCGCTGAAAGGTGGTAATTCGACCCGGGTTCAAATCCTGTCAAATTGACTGTTTGAATGGGAGATTTCGTGGTTTTTTCACGTGTGATGTGAAGTGTTTCCCACAGAAAATCCTCCAAGCATGCATCTCCTTCCTTAGGCAGAGATCTAATCCAAAACAATCCTATTTTATACTACATAAAAACTTATTTCAAAGCAAGGAATACGAAGTTTCGGTGTTTTGTAGCCGATAAGGAATACGCCACTGTGAGTTGAAATAAAACGCCGAATAACGATTATTGGAGGCGCTGAGACAAAACGAACCAGCTGCAGAAGTGCAGATCTCGAGAGAGAAGCCTGTGCTCAGGCGATAACAATGAGAGGAAGAAGACAAGCTACTAACACCATCTACTCATGAAAAATAAAAACAACTGTGATATAATTTCCTTAAAACCTGAGGGTAAAGATGAACTGGACTAGGGATCGTTAACTATAACTGAAAGATTTTCATGTATGTGAAACGCCTCTAGGATAACTTTCGATTTACTTATTCAAATATTCGGGTCGTTTTTTCTTCTATCAATAAAATTCGCAGTTCCATCTTTAAAGACACCATTTCAGATATGAACTCTTAGGGTACACACAGCATTCTTTGCCAGTGTGGTTTAATTTACATTGATCAAATTAAGTCAGCCTTAAAATTTCGTGTAAGCGTATGTCAAGATAAGGAGCATATGTCAGGGAATAAAGAGCACAAATCTCCTATTTCCTAACACTGTTGGTAAGAAAAATCCCAGTTTCCATTTTTCTCCAAACAAAATTATTCAAAAACACGTCTTCCGTTGGCGAATTAGACTTTCTAGAGGCGTTTCACATTCATAGAAACCTTACAGTTCGAGTTAACGATCCTAATTCCAATTTGTCCTTACTCTCAGCTTTTAAGGAAATTATTTGATAGCTGTTTTCATTTTGATCAATAGATGACACTAGTAGCCTGACGCCCGACCTCCTATTATTATCGCTTGAGCGCAAGCTTCTCTTTCGTCATATGCACTTCTGCAGCTGAAGAAATTTCAATCACTCGGCCATTAGCAGGGCCGTTCATCAGGAATAAAACGCGGATCGGACTACCCACGTTCAGTGGCCTTATCTCCTTGGCTTTATTATGCACAGTATCCTTTTAGTCCTTTTAAGCTTCTTGGCTTTATTATGCGCAGTATCCTTTTATCCAACTTTCTGGGCCACACGGGCAGAGGGCTGGCCAGATATTACACTAGCAACCACTCCTATTTACCCAAGAACAAACAATTGGAATGTCTGGAGTGATTGCCCCTCATTAAGAGACAATCGTTTTATTAGATTCGACATTGACTTAGAACATCAATACGCAGTTAAAAATAGATGGAAAACAAAATATATAAATTCCCAGAAATTTGGCAGCACTTTAGCGCCTCACGTTTCTCATTTAGTAGCAGCCCTTGAAAAGGCAAGTGATAAAGAAGGGCTCGATATGGCATACAGTATGATAATAGACGCATTGCAGACGGTCTGTGATAAAGTACTTAAACGGCGGAGTCACTCTATTCCAAATAAAACTCCATGGTGAAATTTAATGTTAGCGGCCGAACGGAGTCGAGTTCAGGCCCTTAGGCGCCGTTTTGAAGGATGCCGCTATCCAAATGAAAGAGAGGCATTGGGAATGATATTCAGGAAAAATGCGCAGTCTACAAACGGATGATTTCAAAGGCTAAACTGGAATGTTGGCAGAAATATTTTACGAATGCAACAGAAAAATTTGGTAGACTATTCAAAGTTGCTCATGATAAGGTCTTCAAGCCTAGCAGTCTAACTACGTCAATCTGCCAGAATGCCAACACTAGTTACCAGATAGTGACACATATATTGGAAACGATTTTCCAGCATGATGATCCCCATAAAGGCACTACAGCGCAGAAGGAAATACGAACTAGTATTGAACATTACTATACTTCATCCATTGCTGATTCTGAGCTTCTTCCAACAAGTAAGGAACTGAATGACGTAATCAAGAAGCTCAATCCGAGTAAAGCTCCAGGTCCGGATGGGCTTGATAATGGCATTCTCAGAACTATGCATAACACGCATCCAGCAATATTTTTCTCCTATTTACAGGCGTGCTGAGAATTCGCCTCTTTCCAGAATGCACAAAAATAGCAGAAGTTGCCCTCTTCCTAAAGGGAAATAAAGATCCAAACGAGGCTGCTTCTTATAGGCCCATCTGCCTGCTCCCAGCCATGGGAAAAATCCTCGAAAGAATAGTACTTCAAAGACTGAATTTTTACATTCATGCCAATAAACTCATAAATGCTAGGCAATATGGCTTTATAGCAGGAAAGTCAGCGGATCAGTCACTGAATCACCTGCGGAACACAGTACTTAGAAACAAGTAGAATAAACTGCATACTGTTGTCATCAGCACAGACATTCAAGGTGCCTTCAATTCGATGTGGTGGCATGACGTTTTGAAATGTCTCAAAGATATCAATTGTCCCAAAACTGTATTTGATTTGATCTACAGCTACCTGAGTGAAAGACGAATTCAAGCTACAACGGACGGAGGCGTCCACATGCAAAAGGTGACGAAAGGCTGCCAGCAGGGCTCCTGTCTAGGTCCACTTCTGTGGAACCTGGTAGCAGACACCGTGCTCAACCTGTTTGATAATGATAAAACATCAGAAATAATAGCGTATGCTGACGACTTCTTGCTAATTTCAAACGGCAACAGCCGTAAAAGTTACGAGGTAAATTCACAAAAAGCGCTAGACAAAATAGTCCGCTGGGTCAATGAACATAAGCTCACAATTTCAAGAGCAGACACTAAAGGAATGCTGATTAGCCCAGAAAAAAGGCACGAGCGTACCCCGTGCGTAAACTTTCATGGCAGAAACATACAATTCGTGAGACATTTCCGCTACTTGAGTGTGATTATAGACGACAGATTCTTCTGGCTCCCTCACATCAAGGATCTTAAAGAAAGACTGCATAAATTGCCTACTACAATGCGGAGAAAAGCTGCTGCTAACTGGGGTGTCTCCTCGCAGATGCTCAAAATATGGTATGCCACAGTTGCTGAGCGCATAGCTCTTTATGGCATTTCCATATGGGGCGTCAATGTCACGATTAAAATGCAACATGCATTGAACTCCGCGCAAAGATCATTTCTTCTGGGCATCTGCAGAGGATTCCGTACCTCTCCTACCACTGCATTAAATGTATTGGCTGGACTTCCGCCCCTGCACTTCATAGTACACAGCGAGAGTGCTGCGGTGAGAGTGATCAGACTAAAACAAGACATTACTATTTGGGGTAAGACTTATGTATCCTCGGACTACGAGAATCACATTGCTCACTCTCCTTGCCACCCTGCAGACTTCGATATAGAAGCAAACTGTAATCCTCCAAGTGCATTACAATCCTTAGCCGTATATACTGATGGCTCTAAAGGAGAACTCGGGACTGGCATTGCCTGGTGTGCAATGGAGGGATACCACATAATCCATTCCTGGGCTAAGAAGCTTCATCCCAGCAACTCAGTGTTTCAGGCAGAACTTACAGCCTTAAAGGCAGCTCTGGAATTTACTGCTAATAACGGAGGGTATAAAGTAATTTACACAAACTCAATGTCAAGCTTGCAGGTCATCCAGGGCGGCCGCAGTAGACATCCTATTATCAGAGACATACAAAAACTATTAATTTCGTGTCCTGCAAGTCTGAGGCCCAAGCTTTAATGGGTTCCAGCCCATACGGGGATTAAAGGAAATGAAGCAGCGGATATGACTGCGAAAGGCGCAGCCAGTGAACCCCACGTGAGTAGCATTGGTGTGCCCCTTTCACACTCATATCTGAAAACTACACTCAAATGTGAACTAATGAAGCAATGGCAAAACTACTGGGAGACAAGTACCACAGGCAGAAGACTGTATGATTTCCAACTAAAAGTTAACCAGAATTTAAATAGCAGCTCCTCGCACCTCACACAGTATCTGACAGGGCATGGCCCATATATGTCGTATCTTCACAGATTTCGCCTAAGAGACAATGACCAATGTATTTGTGGGAGCACTGGTGATCCAGATCACTATCTGTTTGATTGCCCGCACACAGCGAATACACATTTAAAAAGACCAGCTGCAATCAATATGCCGGCATGGTTCAAGAACACAATTAAGAATAAATATGCGCTCAGCCGCATTAGAGACTGCATTACCATTGCTAAAAGCATTGCTGACAGCCTGGAGTGACTTCTTTCCTTGAAGACCGTGTCGTCAGCAGCCCACTCGGTACATATTTTTTTATTACTGTACTGCTCTATACATACATTATTTTTTTATTATGTTTAATTTTATGATTAATCTTTTAACGTATCCCACAATTGGTAATGTATTTGTTCATCTTTACATGTGTACCTGATTATATAGCATATCCTTAATATAACTGCATGCCTAACATGTACCACAATAGTGTATGCCTAACATGTACAATGCATTTGTTCATCTTTGCATCTGTACCTGATTATATAGCATATCCTTAATATAACTGTATGCCTAACATGTACCATAATAGTGTATGCCTAATATGTACCGTAACTGTATAACTGTCTGCCTAACATGTACCATAATAAGTGTTCCCCTTAGTCTCAACAGTCCCCATCATGCACTTTCTTCCCACGTTCCGGTCCTTATTTCAATGTTCCTCGTTTAGCGTGGTCAATTGCAGAAGCACACAAGCTCATTTTTATATTTATTTATGTATTTTTTTTTAATTCCATCGACGGGATCCAACAGGCTGAAAAGCACCTAACCCAGTGGGCCAGCTGTTCCGTCGATGGCGGAAAAAAGGAAGAAAGTATCCTTTTAGTTAAACTCAAACTATTTGACGCAATAATGTTGGGGTTTAAAAAAGAATTGAACAGCTAAGATTTTTTTTAAAAAATGAAGCATTTTTTGCATTATCACAAAACTCTTAACTCTTAAAAAAACTCATTACTCCAAGCACTATATTTCTAGCAGTGAAATTATCATTACAAAGCATTATTCTGTGATACGATATTTTAAACTATTGCGCAAAATCTACAATATTTCACAGAGGAATTTTCAGTTTCAGATTGCAAATTTCAGCACAAAAACACGGATAAAATTAGCGTTGTTTATTTTTATTCCATGGTTTATTATGCCTGAAAATCAACGAATCTAACATGTAGGCTAATCCATTAATTATTCTACAATTAGCATTATAGTGATCTTGTTTCCATTTCGGACCGAAGTAAGTGTGATTAATCATCTTATCCCACGGCAGTTTATGCCACACTTTTATGAGGGGCGTATTAAGAGTATTAACTTTCATAACACACCAAGATATAAATAAAAGAACTAAATATAGTGAACAGAAAGTTTTACAAATGGGTTAGTTTTTATCTATTTACTGGATTAATTACTGGTAAATATAAACTTCCATAATTACATTATTTTCCACTACAGGTCTACTCGCTGTATCAAAATATTGCACTCCTGCGAAACCTTTAGTAAACGAAATGGCGTAAAATGAAGAAGCAATTCTAATTTATTTATATGGGAATAGTCCTTGACCATTCTTAAGTCTTCAAAGAAATCCATTAAATCATCGTTTCTCAAATCGCAGTACGCGGAGGCTAAAACTGTGGTCTACAAGTGGTCTTCGAAGCTTGCCTTTGTGATCATCTTAGATTTGTAAAAATCTCCTATTATTTCTAAATGAAACTAACCAGATTTTTAAACCTATCTTACTGATTGCATGTAGCTAAGTACATTAGCATATCTTTCAAATGTATTCTCAAAACTCAATGAATTAAATCTCGGCCTACAATATACGTAATTCTTCACTGTTCTCAATGGCCGTGAGGAAATAAAGGGGTTTAAGGGGAAAATTAGTTTGTGGTTTAGTTGTGTACAACAAAGAAATGTTTCATGATTCCCTAATTCAGAATTCTTTTAAGCAGAAAATATATCTGTATTAGGTAAGAATTATGCAATAACGTATATTTGCATTTCGATACTCTGAAATCTCAGTTTGAAATTTATTTTCGAAGTGGTAAATATAGCGAATTTTCATGGGTTTTTGTTCTTTTCTATCAAGATTTTGAGAATGACAAATTATCACTGAATAAAAGAGACCGAACGTAAAATACGTTCAAGCAGAAGGTTGGGTTGGGTTATTCAATTACGGCAAAGCGACACGAGGGCTATCTGCCTAAGGGGAGGGATGCCTTCGTGGAGGACTTTCTAAGGGAAACTGGCTCGTATACACGTTACACATGGGGAAAACCACGAAAACGCCCATGCAGCCAGCCCGTTCGCGGGATTCGAACCTCGGACCGAACTACCAGTGTTCAGCGTCTTTGCCGCTCGGCCACTGGTGGGCTCAAGCGGAAGGTATTGCTAATTTCTGGACTTCAGTAAAAGCGCACAATCGTGCTTTAAAAATTACAATTCTTTTTTTTAATGTACCTGAGCAAAATAGGATTTTCGCCACTAACTCAAATAAAAGCAAAGCACAGAAATCGATTTGATACATATGCTGATCTCAGACTTAAGCTCATCAGCATACATCCAAATGTAGAACAGTTGTTCAAGAATCGGCAGGCTCATCCATCTCATTAATATACCAAGATTATCCAAACTCTAACAGCCTTGAATTAATAAAAAAATCTAATTAATATCTATCTATTATCTATTAATTACTTAATACCAATATAAAATTCAATGAATTTTAATTAAATGTATTTTAAAAATATAAGTATACTAATAGTAACATACGCTAAAAAATTGCTTTCGAAGGGAGCCAAAAGAAAGATGGTCCGCATAATATTCTAATTTATAAAAGTGGCTCCTACTTGAAAAAAAATTGAGAAACGCGTATTAAATCATAATAAACTACTCTTAAAATCTAAAAATAACATTAAAACAAATTATGATACATTAACTACACAGCCCACAAAATTTTAAATAACATCTGCATTTTCGTTCGAGACACTAAAACTAAAATAGAGTAAACATACGGAAGACTCAGAGGGGTGACAATGATGATGGGGCGTTGAGTCGTCAGAAATATGATGATGAGGGATTCAAGGTCGGTGTGTAGGAAGGAGATCTCAGCCATTAGTAATTCATTGCTACTTTTGTCTGTAAGATCACCGTATCCACCATTTCGATGCCTGCCTGACCATATGCCGAAAAGTCCACGTTTGTTTACCTTTTTCTGCTGAAAAGCCTTGGAAGTAAGACAATGCGTATGCTTGCTTGCTAAAATCCAGTAAATACTTTTTTCCTACCGCGTACGCAAATATCATGCAAATATGGCTTAAACAAACTAGTCTGCGATAGAGTCAGTCATACTTTTCTGTAGTCACTGAATCATTGCATAAATAAACATGACCCATACTTTCGCTTTTAGCTTTCGTCACAAAACAGAACCTTTTCAGATTTCTTTCTTTAACCTGGAAGGGGGAGGTACTAATTTAGGTTTTTTCATAAAAGTAAAATTTCGCAAACGGAATGTTCAGAAAGCGGATGATTCTGATACAACATATGCCTTACACTAATGAAAATTAAAAAAAAAATAATTCAAAGACTACATTCATTTCCATTATATTCAAATTTATCATTTGAAGATGAAATAATATTTGAAACTTTTATTATAGCTGCTTCAGTCATATAATCACTATGTGGGGTACTTCAGATTTTTTTTAACTTCGTTCCCTACATAAAAGAATATAAAATTTATTACTAAGGAATGAAAAGAAAGCGCCCCCTCTTATAGATATACATGTCTTTTGTAACTTAATCACAATTGAAAATAAATATAACCTTTACTGGCATAATGAAAACAAAACTCCCATTACGGAAAAGGGAAACAGAGATTTATGTTGGCCAACTTTAAAGGTTTAAAAATTAAAATATTTATTTATATATATAAAAATGTAGAAAATTTAAAAAATTATTTAAAACGTAATTAACAAGCGATACGAATGCTTCACATTTTAGCGCATTTAGCTTTGATTACAGAACCGCATAGTTTAAACGAAGCATTTACTATATTATAAACATTTACTGCAATACAGAAATAATAATACGAAAAATCTAAGAAAAATTCTTTAATTTATAAAATAATTTTCAGTGCAAGTTTGCTGTTTCATTAATTATGAATCATCTATTAAATATTAATTCATTCGTTATGCAGTAGCTAGTTTTAAAATGTGATGCAGCTCAAGCAAAGAACCGAAGAAATTAAAAAATCAAATAAATTTTTCAATTAGGATTGCACTACACATATATCAGAATTATGAATTACTTTACCACTGATGTAAAATTTGATAATAATTTAACTGTTTCTATCGCTTGAATTAAATTAAATAAGTAAATAACACAAGTTTCGAGTGAACTAACTCAAATAAGTTTTCCATTTTAACTCAAAGACGTAGAGCGTATCAGTGAGCTCATTAGTTTTCAACAAGAGTTGATTAATAGAATTTCATAAAGTTTCAGTAAAATTATTTGTATATCTTGTTTTTGTAACATAAGACTTAAGAATATTGTGCAAACTATTAACAGTTCCTAGGGAAGTGTCAAAACAGCTAGAAGAGGTAGCGCTTAAAAGCACTGGCAATTAAGCGGCAAAAGAATTCCAACGTGTACAAGTAGTAGCAGGAAGTATTTTAATTTATATATTACTTCATTAAAATGTATGCAGGAACCGCTTAAAAGCACTGGCAATATAAGTGACAAAACATTCCAAATAGTAGCAGAAAGTATTTTAATTTAGATATAAAATATCATTCATTAAAATATATGCAAGAACGTCCAATTATCGCACAAGTGACGCTGATTTCAGTTTAAACTATTGGCAAAAAAAGGCTCTTGTTAAACATAGGCATTAAAGTCCATCTGTTTGTCCTTGTAAACGGAGACAATTTGATAAAAGTTAGTGAAAAAGGGAAGCCGAATATAATAAAGAAACAGATATGCGGGCTTCTGGAATTTCTTCTTCCTTTGTAGTAGATAAGAAAAGGAAACAGGAAACACTTGCAAGTTCTCTAAAGGAGACATGTCGCTGGTCGTCAAGGTTTTCCGTTAACCATTAATTTGTTTTCAATCACATCACGAACTGTGATCCTGAAATGATGTAACAAAAAAGGGCGAACATGTGAAGACTAAAACTTAATTTTAAAGAAAAGACAGAGATGAGTTTAATTATAAACCAATGCAATGCGCATCCTTTGAGCCTTAATCTCCCCCCCCCATAACTTACTTGTTGCTTGAATTCTTTTTGTCACTTCGGTATTAATACATTAGATAACTATTTCGGGCAAATTAGGTATTAATAAAAGAGGACATCTACAACTTTTTGTGCTTGGTGGAGAGACTACAGTAATTATAACAACGCTCAGTTACAGGAAATACAGAAATCATATCACATCGAATATAAAAAACTTCAAGATATAAATCATTCACTAAGGTCCTTAAACGCAGAACTGTGTCTGGGAAGAGCTGAAGGTTTTTTACTCGGTTAAATAAGAAACACTACTACAAGAATCGCCTTGAAATGAGTAATAGCTGTAGTTAAGGCGTAGGCGTCATGTGGTCTGCCTTTAGAAGGCAGCAAAAAGGTTTCCAGATTTCTTCCTAATGACAATTATATGCATGTCCTGAGAAAGAAAAAAACTTCAGGACATTACTTTTCTCTTAAGGAGCATACATTAAAGTGCCAAGTCAAGGAAAAGGAAGTATATCATTTCTCGAACTATCTCTTGAAGACACTCATTATCATCTCTTATTTTCTTTGAAATCATGTTTGAAAAGTTTTACACAAAAATGGAGCAGGAAACGGTAAATGTTTTTTAAATGCATACGAAATGCTTTTGAAGATAAACTTGTTTGGATTGCTTTTGCTTTGCAAGGCCATATTTTCTGCGCACGAGATCCACAGAGAACGGTAGATTGAATTCATAAACGTGCATCATAATTAAAATAACCGAGATCTACGAAATGCTCTGCACTGTCATTTTTTTAAAAAAGGCAAAATGCAGCACACGAACAAGCAATTAATGATATGGTCGAAGTAGCTTAGACAGGATTAAATGCAAAAATGATTTTAGGATACACCAATACAGCAAATTACAAGTCGCTGTAACGCGAAGTTTGTGGGATATCTTAATACAAGAATTGATTGCTCAGTAGAATGTTCCAAAGATGTGTTCCGACTTCCCGAATTTTACTTCAGATTGCTTTCGATTTACAAAACAATTATTCTAATTGTTTTGATGCTATTAAAGTACTTTGATCAAGAATTACAAACATTCAATAACTTGCATAAGTAAAGCATATAATAAGTATAGAAAAGACTATATCAATAGGCGTTAATACCTAATGATAAAAGCAGAATTTATTTATGGTGATCTAACAGAAACAGATCAGGCTAAATATTGTAGAGCCAAGAATTAACGCCTAAAAATTGACACTGAAAACATGCAAAGCAAAAAATGTTTCTTAAGACAATGGATTCAACTTTGTACATATAAAAAGGATTCAACTTCCTTTGCGCACATCCAATCTTCAGACGCAGATAACAGAACACAGCATCCCTTGAATATCATAGATAATTCAGGAGGTGTTGCTAAAATATATAATTTAAAATTACGATGCAAGATTCGCGTTTAGGAAATAGGTTTTATCATGAGAGTCGAAGTTTTTTTTTAACTTATTTATTTTACCTGTTGTTTCAAGTCATTTAAAGACGCTTGAAAGTTGTTATGCTTTCAGTTGCAGCTGAAGAAGACGATAGTCCAAAGGTAAAATCTATACCAATTACCGTTGATCTTCTTACAACCAGTTTTACTTTTCCAATGTTTTATTGATTAGCATCTAAGTGGGAAGACGACAATTAAACCGAACATGATTACCGTATAGGTGAAATGAAGGCAATTCAAGAGGGAATTTACTACAGATGCTTATTTATTCGCTTTCGAGCTTCATTATGTGTGTATTGAACAGATCTGTTTCTTTTGCCCTAATTGATGAAATTTAAAAGAAAATAATTTTATAAAATATAAACACCCGAGCCAAATATCTTAAAAGTATATTTCCCTATGTACTGAAAAAAGTTTACGAACTAATACAAATAAAAAATTATCTTTAATTAGTGGGTAGCTTATAAAAGAAGCATGAGTATTTAGGAGCATCAATGCTCACAAACACTGTGCTAAAAACAGCTGAAATCGGCCCTCGTTCAAACTTATTGTCTTCCTCACTAAATAGATTTCCAAAAATCTCTGATACAGTCACATTACGCGATACGAAACTGTAAACGAGTAAACATTATAAATAAGTGAAACATTAACGGGGCAATTTTTCAGTTCGACACTGCTCTGTATATTTTATATTTGAACCTTGAATATCAGACAGTTATAAAACACTTCATGTCATGCTATGTTATATATATATATATCTATATATATATATAAGCATATTAAGAGTGGTTAATATTAATTCTAAAACAAGTCGTACATTTAATTGGAAGAGAAAGCTACCAATGTAAAATTTAAAATTAAGCCCCCCCCCAAAAAAGGCAGTCGTTGGTTGGTATAGATTTTGATTAAAATTCCACAGATTTCGAAGGAGCGATAAGACTTAAATCCCTCTTCTTCAGGAGTAAAAAATTTTAAAGTCCTATAATCTTTGATTATGCGAGGAAACAAACGAAAGCAAGTGTCAGGTAAAAAAAGAAGGCCAAGACAAACGTTACCTTCAACTCTGGATAAATGGAACACACTGAATGGACACTTTTTTTAAATATATCGACGGCACTTGAAATTAATTATGTGAGCGTTCATTTGCGTTCTTTTGCTATCGCAAGGGACAAGAATACGGTTTAAGCTCAAGAGAGAGAGAGAGCAAAATTAAAAGGGAATAACAAATTAAATTTTATACAGCTCCTCTCCCAGCCTCTGAATGAGCCTCTCTTTGTAGTAAAAGAACAACTACGAAAGGAAAGAAGCAGCTAGCCAATGGCTTGTACTTTATTACCTGAAGGCAGCCGGAATAAACAACGTTTCTGAAAGAGAAGCATTTACACAGCACACTGCCGCGTACTGTAACTTTTCTATTAAGGGGGGGGGAATAAATACTCTATAGCTCATTGTTATCGCATGGCATAGCTATTTCTCTAGTGCAATGTTTACTAAACTAGTTCGGAACAAAACGAAACATAGTCGTACCTCGGGGAAGGAGAAATGACTACGTTCCGTAATTAACTCCTCTCTCGGAAGAATGGAAATCTAATTAACTCCCTTCCGCAGAAATGACTATATTTTAACGAAACCGTAACGCATGTATGCATCTCTACAAGAGTTAATCAGATTTTCTTCATATCAAAAGTGATGAATAAAAATTTGTAATTCAAAATTCTCCGGAAGTTTTGAATCACGTATTAAAAACTAAGCTAAGATAAACATGCGCAATTCTTCTATTCAGGAATTCAAAACGACATCCAAATTTTCGGATGTTAATTTTATATTCGTAAAGAATCTTTGGATTACAAAAAATGTAATATTTAGAAACCACAGTGAAGGTAATATTACGCATTAAAATACCAGTGCCATACAAAATGCATATGCAGTAGATTACAAAACGCCACAGACTTAATCAGTGGTATTCAAATTTCCTTTCGCCTTATTTTTACCTTTTAATTCTGGAAAGGAAAAAAAAAACGTATTATTCGTAGAAATCCTTATTCGTAGAAAATTAAATTAAAAATTCGCAGAAAATTGAATTAGCAAACTCGGTACTGACTAAATTAAACAGAATTTAAACTACAAGCAATTGATAGAATTTATAAAAGCTATCAAAGCCTTTTGTATAGTGAACTCGCTTTTAAACAATATCGACATATCATAGAATCGTAAATTTAAGATTTTACCAGAAGAGGAGCTTTTCACAATCATTCCTTTCTATACGAATGAATGTAGTTACATGTTATTTTCAATGCACATAACAACATATGGCATTTTAACAATATTTACCGCAACCATTGTATTTCCCATTATGCTATTTTTCTCCCCAAACAGAATAATACAATACACTCTTTGCATATCATACCTCGTATGTTTCCAATGACGGCACATCAAACGGAAAGAAGAAAAGAAACCATATACATTTAAGATATTGCATCAGACAGCTGACAAGCTCCTTTTCCACCCACGGTATGTTTTAAGCCATTCGGGGGTGTTCAAAACCTTTCCACAGAGAGTTTGACAAGAACATCTTTGAAACTTGACAGCTGTCATTTCGATTTGTTTTAGGGCAGCCTCAGAAAAAAATTCGGAGACAGTCTCTTAGCTACACTGTTTATATTCATTGATTGATTGACAGAGTAGGTAGACAGATGGGCAGCTGGAAAAGGAAAATCACACAAAAAGCGTTTTCGAGGAAAGTATTGCAACAAATAAATATTGCATTAATATCAATTTCGAAACAGAAACAAACTTTAAAGAATTAAACATCCTATATTCATATTTAGTAGTTGCTCTAAGGGAATGTTAGATTTAAAAGTAAAAGGAAGCATATGAGTCACAATTCATATTTAGTTATCTTACTGTAATACATTATTTCTCTTAAGCTGCACAAATGTTTTGCACATAACATATTACATGGACCAAATCAAAATTGCTTTTGATTTGAAAATTACACAGCAAGAAACACAATCTTATTTCGGGAAAAGAAAAATAAACAAATCTTCGGTAAGTAATCATAGGACATTCAATCACTATTTTGATTTTGAGAAAATTATCCATTAAATTTCTTCAGCTGGTGAAATTGATTTCCTTGAAACTCTTCGCATTAACAAAAATTAATCTTTTTTAGTTAATAAATTGAATTCCAATCTTGCACTTCCCACATTTTCAAAATTCTAAGCTTTTATACATTCCATTGCTATTTTCCTCGACAGATAGGCGCTATGTACGTTTTCGCTTTATCCCGTCCGTGTTTTCCGTATAAAATGGGTTTCACGTCTCCTGACTTTGGAAATTTGGTTTTATTAGGAAGGGCCTGTGGCCGAAAGTACTCGAAATCGACAGATTTTCATTCAAAATATACGCCAACCTAAGGTTGCTTCGCTGCTGAATTTCATTTGTTAGGCGCTTTTGCTAACAATATTACACCTTAATTACACTCATAAGTAAATAAAGATATTCTGAATGTTGCGTAACTTCTGAGGTAAATTCAAGATTGAAGAATTTAAAATACAACAATATTTTGCTTGACCATTTAGAAGAGAAGCACATGAATTCGTGCTTAACGATTTGACGATAAGAGTGTTCTAAGTGTTCCTCTTAAGAATATATCGGAAATCTAAATGACTTTTCTCTAACATAATTAATACTTCCGACCGCTAATTCAGGTAAAATCGGTAGATTCCTTCAAGGAGAGGAGTAAGTTATTTTCCATCCAAAAGGTTACGACATGAAAATACGATTAATTAATTTTGTCAGAAATACTTTTCTTTAAGATAGTCTAGCAGTTCTCTTAAATACCTATGATGTAGTTACTTCTCATACTGTATTCAACAATGAGTACAATACATAACTTTTAACGTAAAATTATAGACATTTCAAGCTGCATAACTTCAGTAATAATGGAACCAGATAGCACGGATGCCTTTGTACCTTACCTCTGTACATTTACAAGGATTAAATACATAACTAACGCTTGCTGTATAATAAAGTGCATATGAACGTTAAACATCGATATTATACATTTCAAATATCAGAGAAGAATATCATGATCATAGAGACAAGAATTATCACGAATGCATAAGATTAACATAAAATAGGAATTACAAGACAATGGAATACGAAGCTCAAATCGCAGTTCGCTTAGTAATGCTCATGTTAACGTTCTACCTGTTAATTAACGATTCGGGCCTATTCGCAAGTTTATTTGCGTCGAATACTAAATAAATGACTTGCAATCAAAGTTTTATCATTCTGCTGATCATATTATTTTAAATATCTTGTCTGTATATAAGAATCAAAGAAGTGCGTGCCATTTAACACCTTAAAGGAAATTCAGAATTTCGGACAATGAATACTGCGTTGCTTTTCTTTAATCCGAATTAAATTTCCATAGCACTTCCGTTATGAACTGAAACAATATTTCATTTGATTGCTTTATAATTTTAATCACTGATCGAAAGTGAGTGCTAGCTTTTAATATTCTCTGAAAGACAAATTCCGAGAAACGAAATACAGATTTTCGACGTGATCCAACACCATATGTGATCGATTGCAATTCAAACATGAGAGTTAAAACTACATTTTGCTGAATTATGCATTGGAATCATAAATCAGTTTAAAAAATTGGGTAAAATGAGAAAATCGAATTCAATAAAAGCCATATGGAAACTGTCATCTTACAAACAGAAGTAAAGAAGTAAAAAAGTAAAAAGAGCGCGCAAATATTAATGTATCATAAAATACATAAACGCAACAATTCCATTTACATAGAAAATAAAAAGACTTAGCTGAAATTTCTGACTCTTAATTTGTAGACATTTGTCTTAATGTAAATCTACACTCATCCATTTACGTGGCCTGATAGCAAATTTGTAACCATTCACAAACACGAATTAAATTACCACTACTTTCTCCTTCGACAGCCAGAAGCCTCGGGGGAATTCAAACAATCATCATCATCCCAAAGGCTAGAGCAGTGCAAGATCCATTCTTATTGACCATTCTATCCCTTCTAGCAGATTAATATCCATTCTCAAGGTGCCCAGAAAAGTAAGATTGCTACAAAGAAGTAGTGTTGTTTGCTACAAAAATGTTGCAAACAAGACTTCTTCACAGATTGGTCGAAACGTCACCTACCTCAAGCAAAAATAGAATCCAAACATTACCTCTCGGAAGATTGAGCAGTACAATAAAGAAAGAGGTTAAAGTCACAGTGGTCCAGTGATTAGGATACCTAGCAGTAGTTTCAAACACCTGGGTTCCATTCTCCATGGGGACAACGGATTGAATTTAAGACACTGAACGGACTTCATCCATTAAGATGCATAAAACAACAGATCAAAGAATTTACTTCTCATTTTCCTACTTGTCTAGTTTTTCAGCCTTAAGTTTCAAACATTTTTATGGAATATTTGATGGTGATGCAATTCATCTAAGAATAACTAATTTTTATTATATTGCCAGATTTCCCGTATCATGCAAAATTTAAGAAAATAACTATGACATACCGCTCTGAATGCAAATTAAAAGTTATATTCCTCGCATGTTATACCTCAAAGCTAACATTATCGCTTAAATCCATGCACAAATAGTCATATCTATCTCAGCTCCTAACAAGAAATAAACTATGCATTTACTTTTGTTTTTTCTCTTTAATGAGATAGCCTGCCAGCAAAATCCAATTCGGGCTTATTAAACCACTAAAAAACATGAAGTTATGTCCATGGAAACGCCCTCATTATCGTGAATATGTCATCCAAACTTTAAAACAGTTTCGCCAAACCTAAGCTTTAAAATACGTAACGAGTATATAAAAATTTTGATAGCTACAATGAAATGTCGAAAAATTTCGAATTGTAGGAACACGTTGTGATTCATCAAACAGGGTGAAAGAGGGATTCTCATATTTGGAATATAATTTCCGTAGTGTCATTTTTGGCCATTCATCAAACGCAGTGGAAAGCAGTCAGTCTATTTTGCGAATGAATTTCATGGAGACTGTCAACAACACTTTATATATATACTGACACAAAAATGGATGATACGTATATTTTATTCTCCGCTGCTCGTACATCGCCTTAATCAATTTCAACAGGCAGCCAAGACAAGTAACTGTATCTGTCTATATAAAAAATCATTCATTCGACGAAAATGGTAAGTGAACTCCATAGAGATAGACAAAAGAAACTGATAATAATTTTGTCAGGAAAAAAAATTCTTGAAGTAAATTTCTTTCATTGCAATACAATTTTAGTACATAAATGTTTCACTTCCCACATGGACTATTTATTTTTGTGCCATTATGGGTTGTAATGGTTCTCATAAATACTTTCAATTTTGAAACACATTACGCATTTTTTGCCTTTTCCCTTGCAGAAGATGCACTAGCTAATTAGAATTTTTACTTCTCTGTCAACTTACAAGAATGAGGTGGACAGGCACATCCTAATAAGAATGTGATGCAAGTTTTATTAGAATATAATTCAGAAATTACAGCTTCTCGGAGAAGTCCCTATAAGACTGTATTATCTCAAAAGACCAAGTTTTAAGGCGATATACTTCAACTGAGCGTCTCCCAGTACAGTCCATTTGCAAATGATCAGCAGAGCCAGGTATGACACGATCAACTGTGTTCGATCACAAGGATTCATTTATGGAGCTTTACTACCCTACTTTTATGAAAAAGTTACTGGGACTCAAACATGAACTGATGTGTGAAAACATGCCTCTCTCTTCTGGAAAGAGTCGGTGTTGCTATTTTTAGGTCAAGGGTTATGTTCCCAGATAAGATGGACCACTTTTGAAATACCGTCATCATAATGGGTGTGTTTTTAACAAATCGCACGAAAATCAGTTTCATAATTTAAATATATGTGCTTAACGCTCGAGCGCGCGCACTGGGTCCAATGGACTCGCGCGATTAAACAAACCTCTCTCAATGCATGCCTATTTCACGCAAATTGTTGAAGTCCAGTGTAGTCGTATCTAAGGTTGACCTCTTTATGTTTCCGAATTTTTTTTTTACTGGGGCTTTGATTCGGAGACTTGATTTTGATAGGATCGGGGCCTTTTAGACCCAGCATGTCTATTCGTATTACTATTACATAGTTGATTTGTGATAGTATAGAAAGTGGCAAACTTGTCGCCGTAGAATATATTGAAGAAAATGAGGATGGAAGTGATCATGAATGTTTACTTCATATGATAGTGATTCTCAGAAACTGATATAGATTCTGAAAACGAAAGTGAGAATGACATTAATTGCTTTATTGGAAAAAAATTACCGGGAACGATAAGAAAATGCCCAGCGAAAAAGCACACAAAAAAGAAAACGCGCTGCGCAGAATGTGAAAAATATTTGTATGTAGAACACAGAACAGTTTGTACAAATTACTGCTAACATTTGTTGTTGCATTTTTTCTCGATGTCTATAGTGCTAATAAATAAAATAAAGAATAAATACAGAGTAAATAACAGAGGTAATAAAGAAAATAAAGAATCGACAAAGAGATACAATATTTTTTCCTATGCTAATATATAACACAATTTCCTATTCTTTTAAAAAATTTTATTTCATAAAAGCATTTTTAGAAATGAAAAATTTTAATGTGCATATTTTTTTTAAGTTTGAACCTAAAATTTACTATTGGCATAGATGTAACGCTTTTTCTGAAGATTTACAATTTTTTGTTCAAAAATCCCGAATCGGGTCTTTTGGACCCAGTGCGCTCTCTCGTGTAGCTCATATGAGCGCGCGGGTTAAGAATCAGGCCTGGAAATTGTCTGAATAACTTGAAGCAAAGTTCATACTAAGCAAACAGCCGTTTTGAATTTTGGATAAGCTAATCTGATTACTCAAGCCTGAATAATCAGTAATAAAGCTAATCTATCATCATCACTGTCTTTAAAATCGAGAAAAATTTTTGTCTCTTGTTTAATCTTCTTGAGCATATATTCTATCGAAAAGAAATTCCAGAACTACAACGTGTTCCCCCACAGAAGTTTCACTAAACTTCTAGATAATTAACAAACATTTCTCTATATTGTTCCTAAAGGTTTTAGTTACAGAACATACGCAATGGTGTAGCTAGAGAAAGGCGCAGGGGCAATCCGCCGCGGACAGCACATTTTCGTGGGCGGTATTTTCCCCATAAAACATTATTTTATAGAGATTAATCATATGGATCGTCGAGGCAAGTGATGAATAGAGAGATTCTGAGCTGCCATACGAAATTAAATTGAGAAGAAAAATAGTTTTTACTTTAGATAAAGTATTTAAATAAATCCTCGTGAGATTTCAACAGCTGCATACTTTTCTTGTAACCTTCTTTTATTCCGCCGCAATTTCTGAATGAAAATTACGAATATCAACTAAATTATGATCACCGTGACAGTAATAAGGAAGAATTTATCATTACGAGAGAAGTATTTCAGACTTTTATTTCCGTCATTGCGAGAGAAAACGAAATAGGAAAGTGAAAGAGAGGTTCTTCTGAAATTTTGCAGTGCATTCTAAAATACCATTTCCATAAAAATTCTAAATATTTTATTACTACAGGGAATTTTCTCATAATTTAAGTGTTGCTAGTTGTGAGAGGTTTTTCTAAATAAAAATCACTTAAGAAGTATTTAAGACGTACAAATCTTTATTTTGCATTTAAGAAATCTTTCAGTACTGTCTATATAACAGCAACTGGAGCAATCAAGTACGCCTTTGCAGTGCCATCGATGGTTTTGGAAACAAAAAGGCAAGCAAAATACATAACTTTAAAATACTGGAATTAAAGTTTTTCATCAAAAATAAATGTAGAGTTTTAATGATGAGAAGCGGCAAATTCAAGGGCGTGCGGGTTGCAACAGCTTTAGCTACGCCAATGAACATATTACTGCTCATAATATACTCTTTCTGGCCTCTGCGCCTCCATGAGGACAACAGACCTAATATTATGCTTAAGCTGGTATTGCATGTCCTTTGGAGGGCACCACGGCCCGGGAAGACAAGCGACGTAATTAGAACAATTGTTGTTGAGTTGCATGGGATGTAGTCATTAGAATTTGAACCTCGAACTCTTTGAATACGTGTGCTAACCATTACACCATGGAGGCATCTAGAAAGTAGGGAGAAAATACATTATAAACCAAAGAGCTGAAAAGTGTCCCAGTGGGTAAGATTGACGAACAGTGGTAGTGTCAAAGGTTCGTTTCAAAGAGGCAAAGTGTTTGTATTCACCTTGGATGATATTTTTTCCCACAGTTCTTGCTTTTTTGAGAATGAAGCAACATGTGAAATTGTTTCGCCAATATCTCTATTCCTGTCTTGAAGCTGCAAGTTAAGGATATTTAACTTGTCAGCGAAGTCTGCAAGAAGAGCAAAATCCCGCAGCCAAACCGTATCTTCTAGCTCACGGAAGTATTCGACTCGTTCTTTCCAAAATTTTACTAAGGCAGGAGCAACTCTTGAAAACGCTGTAAAACTCTGCCGCTACTCAACAAACGAACTTCCGTACGAAGCACTAGATCACCATACTGGCAATCTACTTCATAGTCAGTGCTCTGAAGAAACGTCCCTGATTTGCATGTGCTCTAAATTTATCCACTATTTTTATGATAGTTTATACTTAAAAACTTTCCACACTATGACTCCTGGTGTTATTACACAATGACAGAATTTCAGAAAGCTGTTGTCTTTACGACACAAGGTTATGAATCTCTTCGCTTTGCCTACCATCGCAGGAGCCCCATCAGTTGTAAAGCCCACAAACCTTTTTTATAGGAATATTTTCAGAGTTAATAAGACCTTTACCTGCTAAAAATATGTTCTGTCCTGTCCTGTCCTGTCCTGTCCTGTAGTGCGTCTTTTTAACGGTGTGATCTTTACCAGTGCCTTCTTATTCTCTCATTCTTGCAAAACCTGCCAACTGTATCAGCTATATCGGTCTATTCGTTAAGTTGCACAAAGAAATAGCTGCAGCGATCAAAGTCAGCCTTCAATTGCGAGGTAATTGCCAGAAACCATAACCTCAATCCTTCCCATTACTGTATTTACAGAAAGCTGCACAGATTTAATAGCAGACATTATATCAGTTTTATTTTTGAAACTATCAAATAATGCATCTGCAGTTTTGGTTATTTTAACGTGTTCGTGTGGTTTCTTGTTCTGCGGAATAATATCTGAAACTTGGAATGACTCAGTTGCTGATTTATTCTTGTATAACGGTTTTAAAAATGTTGATTGTTGAGCACTGAGTTTAGATTTCAGTTGCCTTAGCTTTCCTTGAGCAGAAAGTTTACAGATTTTACAGGATTTTTAAAATTTTGAAATTACAGATTCTGTCCTTATAAATTCAAGTACTATTTTATAAGCCTTATATATACATTTATATATATATATAACCTAACGAACGAGATGTTTAGTTTCTGATTTTGACTAAAAATTTCTTTCTTTAAATGGATATTTTCAAATTTAATTCTAATGCGCTGCATGAGGAATGGCTTACCAACTCGCAGATGAGTAAAAAGATTTCATTTGAAAATCATTTTGAAACCTAATTGAACACGCTTGCATCGAACAATTAGTAATCCGATATCACTTCATTTTATGGGAACTTGCTATCAGCAAAATTAAAGCTGTCTTTAGGGTATTTGATCTCATGCGTCCTTTCGACTTTGCTTGAAAGAGAAGATAATTAAATACGTTCATTAAAATGAAATTTCTTTAAAACCGAAATAATGAAAGCTGAGTAAACACTAACCCAAAAGAACTAAAAGTCGCTCGCGAAATTTTACAAGACATTAGACTAGAATGCTCTTTAGTACACATTTCAAAATGTAGAACCTTTCAAACATACAGAAGCCTTAAAGAAAAGAAATAAAGCGGCTAAACAGATGATATGTAGTTCAAAGATGTTTGATTTGTGATAGAGATTAAATCAGTTATGTAAATGTGCATTATACGTCTCATGATATACTTATTATTTGAAGAAATTCTGCTTTTCAAGAGCAAAACTGAATCTAAATGAAACATAATATTCAAATCATAAAACTTAATAATTAATTGGAAAATGAACTATTTATATCCCGAGCACTTAAGCACATTGTATTGTCACGCAAATAAACAGTTGAGTACGATAGAACTAAATAAACAGTCAAGAGAAAGCACTGAAAAGCTCCCAAGTTAAAATAATTAGAAAGTGAAGCCTGAAAATTAAAGAACTGCATTCATTTGTGTAAAGTAGAAAATACATTTTACACAGCAAATGGGGTAGCTTGCAAAATTAACATCATTCGCTTAAATAAAAAAAATTGAAATTCATTATGACAGATATTACTTAAGGAACAAAAGAACGGCAATTTATTAAGTTTTTAATTCTTAATGACTACCATACGTTTTCATTATTAGTCCAGCCAGCTTACTTATTTTTAATTATGATGTTCATAATTATTCTTGATATTACATAATCATTGCTAGTAGTCTTCCAGCGTCGATACGCGAGTGCAAACGAAGAGGCCAGTTAGTGACGGCTATTCATCCTCCAGCTTAATAATTACTACAAACTGAGGATATCTTTGGCTACTTTGATTAGTCTAGTCTAGCGGTCTTCAAACTTTGTCGACTCACGGAACCCAGAAAACTGTAGGAACACCACCTAACTCTTAGAAAAACATGTCTTAAAATAATAGTTAAAGTAGATCAATATGTTAGGTACTTTATGTAAGGAAAATTACAGACAAGTGTATCACTTTTTATTAAACATTTTAACACAAAGTAATGATATTTACTCATTAATAGCATTTATCTGTGCTCCAGGTATCACCTATCCTTGCATTATAAATAGTAACAGGGCTGTGCTTGCATGTTTTTACAAAACTGTCGAAGTCTAGCTCTGCTGGAGTTATCTGAGGACGCAATTCATATTTTGCATTTAATTTGTTTCTACATAATGATATATAATCTATGTATAAAATTAAATAACGGGTTCAAGGTCAAATATTTAAAATCCGGTATTCTAAAATGCATTTCCATCAATAAAAGGAAGATAACACGGCACAAAATTACATAAACTGATGGACAAGAAGCGAAAATTAATCATCCCAAGGACAATAATGCACACTCAAAGCTTCGGTATTCGTAATTCCAACTAAGAAGAGGTTCAAAGCTTGTCCTAAAATTACTCTTCCGGTGTGGAAACTGGAAACTACAAATCTTAACGAGGATGGAGAAGCAAATCTTACAATTTTGCAGTACCTGCATACCGGAAGGCAAGGCTAACGATGCCCCGCCAGAGTATAAGCTTGATCTCGAATGGACAACTTCCTTACTTGAACTACCTTGGAACACGTCATTAAATTTAGCACGGCAGGTGGAAATTACAAATCTTATGACTGGCTGCAGAAATCTCCAAACTCAAGCAGTTTTGAATATAATCTTCCGGAATATATACTTCCGTTTTACGCAATCTTCACAATTATTACTTTTCAAACTCTGCAGTCAGAGTTAGGATTCATTTACGCAAGAAATCGGGAATGGAAGGGGGAAAAAACTAATTGGCTGTTGAAGTATGGAAAGGGGAAGAAGGGTAGAAACCACACTGACTAGAAAAGCGGAAGAAATTCTCTCGTAATTACATCTGAGTGCACAAAATAAGAAAAACGATTAAACAAATAATTTCAGTTCACGTTGAGTGAAATAAATGTATTCAAATTGCACCGACTTTTATCCGACTAATTGTTGGAGGGATTTAATCCGCTTTCTGAAGATCATACGGATAACCCGAATATGTTAACGAATGGTGGTAGTAATTTAATTTTCAATTTTAAGCATCTAGAAATTAAATTCGTTGAGAATTGCTGTTTGATTCTCATAAGAAAGCAAGAAAAATTGCATCGTACAGGGCAGATCATTTTTTTTTAAATTTCAAATTCATATCGAATAAACACCAAATCAACTAATAAAATATTCAGACGGTTACTTACGAAAAGAAACAACAAAATTGAGAATTTTATTCAATGTATAAATGGACGAAATACACATATCGAAAAGAGGGAAAAAAACTTAGACATTTTTCAGTTAATTCAAATCCCTTTTTGTCACCCGAAAATTTCGTGCAAAATGGCACTAGGTGTTTGTTTGATATCTGTACGGGTATAGCAAATTAATTCTAATACAAAATAAATAAATAAACGTACTTTAAATTTTTGAATTTATTCATTACTTATATTATCATAAGATGTTCTGCATTTTTTAAACGTCAAAGAATACAATTTAACATGAATTTATTCATTTGCTTCTTGACGAAAAATTGATCTCAGTATAGAACTAAATAGCTATTTAAAGATTCGTGCAGTGCATAACAATATATCTTTTTAATAATAAAGAAAGGATAGAATAGAGGACTATTTTTAAAATTTCCAATCCTTTCCTTTTCGTGTATATATAATATATCAACGCGAAAAGTAATTCTAAATTAAAAAAGAAAATTTCTGAAATTTGATCATACTTCTTATACACTGTTAAGGATAAAAACTGACGGATTTTATAAATCGCGATTGTTTCTTTAATTCTTCTTATCAAATGAGTCTTATTTAAGCTTTTCTAAAGTAAAATGTCTTTTCTTATATTTTAACGTTCCTTTTAAAATTTTTATTTAAAGTTCCTTTTAAAAATTTTTTTTATACTGCAAATGGCATAAAGAATTAAATTCTCACAGTGGAAGTTATTCGCATATGATACAATTTAGGCTTCCGGTTAGAAGCATGGGAAAGCACAACTTATTCGAGATAAAGCAAAGCTCCGAGTTTTTAAAACCACCTACATGAAGATGGCAATCACACAAAGAATACTCTAGCAAAGCAAACAGTTACGACGTTAAATAATGTTAATTAATTGAAATAGGCTACCAAATTGGTTTGGTTCATTTAGTTCCTTTAAAGCACTCGATAGCTATCTGCTTAGGGCTTGTTTCGGTTTGGTTTAAGGCACTCGACGGTTATCTGCCTAACGGAAGGGATGCCTTTGTGGAAGACTTTCTAAAAGAAACTGGCCGCTACCCATCTTACACGTGGCGAAAAGTAGAAAAACGTCCATGTAGATAGCCGTTCGCCTGAAATCGAGTCCAAGTTGAACTACTAATTTTCAGCGACATTACCACTTGGCCGCTGGCGGTTTTCAAATAGCAGAATAGGCAGCTGAATATTAGCATCATTTTCGTCAATATTTCCGTATGTGAAGTATAAAAATGAAACACCTTCCTCTCAGAACAGTGCGATATGGAATTTTTAAGTAATGTGATAAAAAATGTTTCATTTTGATTCTTAAGTGCCTTACATTAAAGGATTATCCCGAAATATTTATGTACTTTAAATTATTCATACTTAATATGGTTAATGGACATTAGAATCTTGAAATGACCATATTTTGCAGCTTATTTTTTGTACTCTTTTCATGACTTATATTTAGGAAAAATTTTCAAAAGAAACGCAAAACAGAACACCACATGCAAAATGATTATATTGTCGCGACCACATATATGGAAAACTGATAAAGGTTGTCTAACAAATGAGGACGGATATGGTTTTATTTCCTGGAGGTTTGATTTTAGTCTTATAACCACCTAATGCCTTACTTTAAAACAAATAAAAATTCAAAGACAGAATTCGAAGGTTAAGTAGAATTGATTGCCAGAATAATCGACGCCTAGAGAAAGAAAACAGCAGTTACCGAGGAAAGATTGTAAATGGATCATGGAAACATAAATTAATTTTATCAATAATAAAAAAAATAATTTAAAAAAATGGAGTTTGTAACGTTATAGATATTCGTACATTATTCAGTCCGGCAAGATGATGAAACTGACGACATTTATGAATCCGCGCCATCGGGCAGGCGCAGCGATTCAAGAAAGCATCAGGTTTCACTATTTTAATTTAAGATAGGCGATATGTCGTGTATTTAACACAGTTAAGTCGATTGAGTACACTATAATCTATTTAGCACAATTTTTATTAAAGAATCATAAGTTAAAATAACTACGAAATCTTTATTTAACAAGTTAGAGAGTCTGCTTAACTCAGATAGAACACAAACAGAATACAAATCAAAGTTAACAGTCTTTACAAAAATTTAAATCGATGTGTTAAAGAGATTCATTTATAAGTTTTAAATAGCATCAGGCCTACCTATTAAAAATCTTATCAGGAGTATATTCCATAAAAGAAAATAACATGCTAAAAGAAATGAAGCACAAATACAACGTCAGCACAAAATCTTTTTAAGACTTCTGGCATCTGAACATAAACAGAATCCTCTCACGCCAATATATATCGTTTGGCGCTTTTTTTTGACGTTGCTGAGTTTCATTATTCACACTAATTTATTCTAACAATAGGGAACGGCGAAATTAATTATTTCATTTTTAATCGATTCTGTTTTACTCTTATATATACAGTAACCAGTCGTTGATATAGTTTTAATTTTTAGAGTATGCACCATACGCATGGGAATACCTAGAGTAATCGGACTACTAATACAGGGTAGAACTTTCAAAAGCTGTGAAAATTCCAAAAGGAATGTTAACGGCGAATTGCTTCGATGGATGAAACCCGTATATGCTGTTACAATTAATATATTTTTTGAAATTTATGTTGTTAGCCTAAAAAACCGTTTATTTGTTTGAAAGATGGAGATGAATTTTTCTCCAGAAAAATAAAGTTTTTATGATCGTGCACTACTTTGCTACGCATTCTTAGGGAAAAGTTGCTGAAGCATTAAAACAGATCTTGCCAAATGTTCCTAACAATGATTTCCAACTTGGTAACCCCACATTGAGAAACTGGAAGCGTTCATTAAAGAAAGGAAGTGGTCACTCATCTCTTCTTATTTCCGGCAAAATGGACGAAGTCAGGAATAAAATGTTGCAGCTAACTAGGTGTATAATTATATGTCTACTTTTGCATCCTCCCTTTTTTCCCTTTTATATACAGTCAAAAAACGTTTTTATAATAGATTTAGTAAAAGTGCCTTAAATATTGTTAAAATTTTGAATTTTAATTACTAACATTTGTAATACTTTCAGTCCACAAATTACCATTAAATTGTAATTTTTATGAAAAATTTCAAGAACTTCTATTGAGGGGGCATATTATGCACGCCAAGG
Organism: Stegodyphus mimosarum; assembly: GCA_000611955.2. Classification (NCBI taxonomy): domain Eukaryota; kingdom Metazoa; phylum Arthropoda; class Arachnida; order Araneae; family Eresidae; genus Stegodyphus; species Stegodyphus mimosarum. The sequence continues at coordinate 383,998 of KK117735.1, forward strand.
CAAAATATACGGATAGGAAAACATATTTGAAGATTGTCTATTGAATAATCACTGCGAAAATGAACACAATCACTGCGAAAAAGCACATGTAATTATTGCGAAAATGGTCAAATGTTATTCTAAATTTTCCATCATCTATCTTCATCCAAAACTTGAATCCAAGAAAATTAACCATTGATTAAAAGCGAACGGTGCGTAAAGAACATCACTCAACTAACGATTTCATTTTTTGATTCTCAGAATAATGTCCACAAAGCATAAAAACAGGAAAATCTTTCAAGGTTATGATAGTGGAAGAATTATGAACAATGATTGATTGAATTTCGCATGTTGTTCGCTCTTACACCAGGATGTGGCGCTCACCGAACAGTTTCATAAAATTGTACGTCTTGATGCCAAAATTGCAAAACAAAGCAATCTTTAGTAGTCTTGCAATTTAATTTTTTTCTTTGGTTTTTCCATTTTTCATTCATAAAGTGAAAGTATTCAATATCCAAAGTAATTATTTCTAACTATTGTACTTTTTCTGTTTTCTCAAAGTCTTGTTTAAAGGTGGAAGCAATTTCTAAAAACAGAAAATACAAAGTCACGCTATGTTTGTGCAGAAGTCGCAAGAAATTCCACTTTCAATCTGAAATAAAACAGAACATTTAGGGTGCAACAGCGTTTTACTAATAATAACAGTGTAAGACAATCTGCGTATAAAGCAAGATTTTGCTGTACGAATAGAGGTCTATAAATTCGGCTTTAGCTCTATAACTATATATAAAATAAGCTAATTATAAATAATAAATCCATAAGTATCTATAAATAAATAATTATCTATAAATCTACAAATAATAATTCAATCTAATAATCTACTATATAAATAATAAATCTATAAACCTATAAATATCTATAAATCTATAGCTCTATAAATCCGGCTATATTCGAGTGCGGGAAAAGCAATGCTAATTAACGTAGATTTTATTTTAGAAGAACCTATCACCTTCTTCAACTACACTTGGAGGTAAAGAAGCCAAAAGCTGCTATATATAGCGCCAAAAGTTCGAATACTTTGTCATCTAACTATTACGCAGATATGTCAGAGCAGCTGAAGTTGAATGCCTGGAACCTTACCCACTGGAAAAATAGATCAGCAAAAGATCCACCGATCGTTCAAAAAGTTTTGCTTCAAATGATATGGACGAGTGACATCATCTGCGACACGGATGACGACAATATAAAGGTCAAACGGAGGACAGTGTCATTCACCTGGACATGCCAACAGAAGAGACTTCTAAGATCCGCAAGAAAATTCTAGTTCGGATACTGATATTGATAAGTTTTAATTTAGAAGTCAAACAATAAAAATTAGCGTCATATTTTTAAATTTTCACAGGACTAGTTTTGATGGTTTTACCGAACCATCAGCCTCAGCTGCCAAAGTGCAAATGAACGAGATAAGATAAGAATGGCTTATTTTATCACTATCTTATCTTACTCATTTGTGCTTCAGCAGCTGAGGATGAATTTGAAAATATAACGTTGATTTTTGTTCTTTGACTTCTAAATTAATATTTGGTTCGGCGTGTTATTTTACCTTAATTATTGAGAAGTTTGATTAATGTAACTAAATAAAATTAAATAAATAATGTAATTAAATAGAATTAAATAAAATTTTAAAACATTAAAGAAAAGAATATCTGAGAGGATTCAGACTTTAACGTCGCAGCAGGGGGTATGCTAACAGTTTTTTATGCTTTCGCTTATACCAACAGTAGTTTACCGATCTGCTCTTGAACTCATTGCTGCTAACTTTTTTTTTTTGGTCTTCTTAACTTTATTATTAAGTATCGCTTTATTCGCACTTACCCCACATAAAATTCAACAGTAAAATTGTAAAATAACAAAACTTTTAAAAAGCGATATATATATTTAGAATTCTCGATAGAGTGCTAAATATTCTCGTTTCTTTTTCAGTCTTTTATCAATTCATCATATCAATGTCAGTTTTCTTAGTAAAATGAATTACAAAATATTTTTGTCTTTTTATTATTAAACTTGTTTGTCTTTTTAACTTTATTTATTAAACTTCACTTTCTTCTCGCTTACTCACATAAAATTCAACAACAAAACTACATTTGAAAATGATATAAGGCAATAACATTTGATGGCAGCATCCTTTTATTTGAAAAGTGATACGGACAAAAATGTGAGTTTCGATACAAATCTATAAGCTTTTCTAGCTCATTTCAGTCGTTCATATTTTTTCATTATCAACTCATTAACAACTGATACAGTTATTAAGGAGTTATTCTAAACTCGCATATAAGCCCACTCCAAATTTCAAAACCAAAACAATTATTAAAAATTCTCGGTTGATACACGGCATATGGCATTCGCATTTTTACTGCTTTGCTGGAAATTGAATCTATTGAAGTACGGAATTCCGTAGAATCTATTAAAGAGGTATGGCCCATCAGAAAATTTGCTATCGCTATAATTGTTTGAATCATGCAAATCTATCACCGTAAATTTTATTATTTCATAAAAAAGTGGCAGTTGCAAATCATGCGATTGGTTTTCTTCTCAAAACCTGATTTAGTGACTTTCAGTGGTAATCTTGAGTTCATCAATAGCAAATCCTTTCAGCATTTTACCAATAAAAGACTAATAATTAAAGATAAAAATAACTACTCACATAATTAGGAGCAAAACACTCGGAGAAAAAGAATTTATTTATAACAATAAACGGAAAATGCGCAGATGGGATAAATTTAGATTTCTTTAGCGGTTTCCAAGAACAGTAGTAGGAAAAGCAACTTCAGGGCACTTAATTACATCAGAAGCTTATCAATAAAATAGTAATTATTAGTTCTAAAAACAATAATCACTCGCGTGCTATGGAATGAAGAATAATCCAGAATAAATCCAGCTACCGTACAATGATTGCACATACTGCAAATTTAATTTAAGCAGGAAAACAAACCAACCATCGGAAGAAAGAATGCTATGCCACTCGCCTAAGAGATATAAATTTCCTTTGCCATTTGTAGGGTATTTTGAAGTAGTATGAGAATTAAACACAATACATCAACACAATTACAGTACAGAGCTGAGATAACATTCCGTGATATATAAATAGACATGAAGGCTGGCTTGAAGTATTTATCATCTTATTAGATTACGTTTATTATGTTACGGTTCACGAGAAACTTTCGGTAGCTGTAACAAGAATTAATGACTTTGCTAAAAACCACAGATTTTCACTGGCTGTCATTATTTAACGAAAACGGAAAGTTGCGATCGATTCTTTTTTATATGTACTTCTACAGCCAGTTGCATGCGTGATTCGTCGAGTAAATTTGATACAGTGTTCATTTCCAGAAGATTAGGTTTAGCTTAAGGAAAAAATAGGAGTGTTGCCAAAGATAAATATGGAAAAAAATTGATAATCAAGAAAAAATTTTAATACAAAGGTCGGCTCGCTGCAGATGAAGCTCGAAATAATTCAAGTATAACTTCAAGTACACAATGAAATAATATTTAACTCACTGAAAAACACTAAATTAAAATGGTTATTCTTGTGATCATGTGAACTATAATATTATATGAATTTAAGAAATTTCCAATCGAAGCTTTTCTTCTCGTAGTTTGAGATAAATACAACTTATATATATATATATACTAGCCTCTGTCTGCACTGCGCCATTTCTAGATTAATCAATGTCATATGACTCTTACATAATTTCTGGTGATGTAAATAGAACTAAAACTCAAGCAACCAATAGTAATTTTACAGAAGTATTAACTATCCAATCAAAATGCATTGAGAACCAAAACTAACTCAAGTCTGAATTAAGATTTCAACTCCGAACATAAAGCACTTGCTTTCAACGCTTTGGCATTGCTGTACTGCTGTCTGTCTGCTCCCTCTGTCTTACTGAAAATTTTTCTAAAATGTAAGCTTTTTGGAAGAGGCACATTTAATGTGCCAACTTGATTGTGGCCACAACAAGCTGAAATAAAAAATGAAGATTTAATCTGCCTTTGCCTCCAATTTCCTATTCATTATGGATCAACACTTCTACGCCATCAAAATTCTTGCATCTAAGTTTGCTTTTATTATCACATATATATACACACACAACGCCTGATTAACCGGAGTTAAAAACCATTGATAATGTTCACGGTTAATCTTAGAGCACTTAAAAAACACAAGAATGTGGAGTAACCATATGAAGGTTAAGGTTATCTGAATATGGCACAGCACACGAGGGCTATCTGTCTAAGGGAAGGGATACCTTCGTGGAGGTTTTCCAAGGGAAACTGACTTGATTCACATCACACATGGATTTGGTTTTTTTTAATATAGCAAAGCATGTGAGAGCTATATGCCTTAGAGAAGAGACGCTTTTCGTAGATTGCTTTCTAAGGGAAACTGTCTCGTATCCACGTTACACATGGGAAAAACGCCTATGCAGCCGCCCGTTCGCCTGGAATCGAACCCAAGTTGAATTACCAGTGTTCAACGATTTGTTACTGGGCCTCCGTCAGACATGGTAAAATCACCAAAAACCAATTATATAACCAGCCGGTTCGCCTGGTATCGAACCCGGATAGAACTCTGAGTATTAAGTGGTCTTAAACGTTTGGTCACTGGTAGAACAACTCTATATAGTTTAATCGTGCCGGCCGTGACCCTGAGCACAAACACGCATGCGTCTTTCAGACCGATTTATTAACGAAACAGGGTAGTTGGAACATGGATTATGAGGCAGGGATTTTTTCAGTTCTTAATTTTTCCCTATGTTTCAAACAGCACAAATATAAGGAGACAAAAAATTACTTTTAAGTAATCTATTTTCGTTGATCAAAATTTGTAATTAACTGTTTGATTACACTGTGTTTAATTTTGTGTATTTATATATTTATTTATATATTGGTAAAAATATGAGTATTTTCAAAGCTTGATTTTGCTATATATGCATAATTTTATGATAAAGTGTTATAAATAACTATTACTGTACAATAGTTATTATTATAATTATTATAAATTATTGCACAATTTTCCATACAATGAGTTCTAATATAATAATTATTGCAATTTAATACTATAATAAATAATTATATATTTCTTTTATCTTTAAACTACAATATATGTACATTAATATACACTGAAGAAAAGGAATTTCTTAATAATTAGTTATAATAATTATATGATAATAAATGATTATTACAGTTATTTAATTAATTATAATAATTATAATAACAAACATTTATTATATTTCTTTTGATTTTTGCGCTAACATTTATATGCATTATTATACATAGTTGAAGTGGGGGGGAGGAGAAAGAGCCAAACTGATTTTAAAAAAAGAACGAAAAATATTTTTTCATAAAAGATCACAATATTGGCAAACGTCACATTAAATCAGCTATGATCAGAGAAGACGCCGCTCAAATGCGATAGATGCCTCTTGTTTGTTCTCTTTTAAAAATACAGAAAGAATATTTCTGCTAAAAATAAAATTCCATTATTTTTAGAGATCTTATTTTTAAAAGTAAGCAATGAAATATGCACTTTTTACTGACGACAGGATCACCCCATGACACTGGGACGTTCCCTCCATCGATAGAAAATTCCCTCTTTTCGGAGAACAGCGAACTCTCATGTGACATCCTCACAGTGCGGCACGTAATTTACACCCCTTCAGAACTATCCTAAATGTTATGACAGAGTACTAGCCAAGGCTGCGTTTGACGCTGTCGAACTGTAACAGAAAAACAGTATTAAGAATTTACCGGTAATATAAAGCAGTTTAACTTGCAGAGCAAGCTCCTTTAGCTAAGGAAAATAAATTAGTATTCACCCGCCCAACTGGGATAGTGGTTAGCGACACTGACTGTCGTACCAAAGGGACTGGGTTCGAATCCTGGAGAAGGTCTGCAAATGTACAGTGTTTATGTGGCATGGGGGCACTCTAAGTATGCGGCGAGCCGAAAGTCCTCTCGAAAAGTAAATGGTAGGAAGAAGGGGGTGGGAGACCCTTCAACCCGTCCCCCTAGGGTGCTCACCCTCAAAATTGGGGGCGGAGCTGAGCAAAGTCGTACTGTTACTGATGGTGCTCAAGAACTGTTATTCTCTTTGCCAAGATGTACTTTATGGGCTTGTTCTGACGTTACTGTCAGACCATTCAGAAGTCACACAGTCAATATTCACAGCAAAAAGAAATAAGCACTGTAAATAATAGAAATTATTAAAAATGAACATTAAAGAAAAATTTTCACAAAAGAATTTGAACAATGTTATTGCTTAATTGAGTAAGTAACAATGGGTGGTTTGCGGTAATACTTTCTCCATCGATCCGCAGTTAACATACAGTTTTTTAGGTAGTGCCCAGCTAATTCGATACCCGGTTAATCCATTCTCGATTAAGTGGGAGTTACATGATTAAATATAATGCGAAAATTGCCACATAAAAGTAAAAAAGGTGCCCTTTTAAGAAATTAATGTGTCATATTTTTGCAATTAATTAGTAATCTTACGGAAAGGGGGAACCTGCAAAATATTTTTAAAATATCCTTACTAAAATGAAAGGAATAATTCAAAATTTGGAAGAACAAAATTAAATATTTTAAAAGTTATTAAAAATCCAGGTATTTTTGAAAATAAATTGTTTTTAACAAGATCACTAAATAAAAATAAACTATATCTTACAGGTAGCCGAGCTAATAAATTATAATTTGCAAATAAAAATAATTCAATAATACATTTTTATTTGCAACAAAAAACATAAAAACTTATTCTTAAACCAGATGATATGAAAAATTTAGATCGAGGTTTATTAGAAAATTGATAACCTACGATATAAATTCTTAAATTACATATTATCGAGATTCAGTAAGCAGTTTATAGGTATATGTTTGATGGTCTTCAAATTTTAATTATTTTGGTAAAGTTGTCGATTCTGTAACTTCTTTCAAAAAAGAAATACCGAGATCGTGTGCTTTGCTATAATTGGTTAATCAATTAATAGTAAAAACGAAAAAAAAATATAGCGGCGAGAACTATAACTTAAATACCTCTTCGTCAAAAAAAAAATTGTGCGTTTTAAACACAGAGACAGTGGGTATTATAACAGCGGTTGTATGCCAAAAAATGAAAATAAAAGTACTATTCTTATTCCTTCATTCAGGAATTATAAACTAAGCGTAATGAAGTACAGTTTACTGATGCCATTAAATAAATGTAATAAAGGCCAATTTGCTGACGCCATTATTTTTCAATTATAATTTACTTCGTATAAAACTGTAGCGACTTCGCTTCTGTTTTTATTGTATATGCCGTATTTCATCACGTATTTTACCCATAACTTTTTAAGCACGAGGTACTGAAAATTTAAAATATATTCGCGTAATTTTGCCCTTCCTCAGTTGATAGAATGAATTCATATAAATTTTAATACGGATTCGTCCACGTAGTGATCGTTTACGTCTTACTATCAAAGAAAATTTCTCACAAACTACCTGCGAAGGTCGCGCCGAACCATTCCGTTTTAGCTGTTGAACTTTATGCCAACCTAATAGAAGAACTGACTAGTCACAGCGAAACAAAACTGAACTGACATTTAGTGCACGATTTCGCCATTCATCTTTTCTAATTATTTATGGATGAGTTGAGGCCTTTAGACAGCACAGATAAAGATAAGAACGGTTGAGATTCAAGTTACAGGGAAGTAGAAACGAAGATATTTCATTAGATAATGTAATGTTAATACTGCCATGTACTCTTATTGAAATGTTTCTTTTAAAGAAATATTATTGTGACTGCTACCTGTAGTTTATCCATGACTGCTTTTCATTTGTTATGTTCTTATTGTAACCGTGTCCACTGAAATTTAAATCATTCGCATAATTTTTTCCTATTTTCCGCCCACAAAATTAATAAAAAAGGGGAGGAGAAAATAACCCGAGGAAATACGGTTCTATGTTTTCCAAATATTTTAAGTCCACCACTCGCACACATAGACTAAGGGAAACAAGCATGCATATGTTTACTCTGGCTGGAGAAGGAAGCATGGGAAAAAATAGGTTCCCAGAAGTAAGAGAAAAATATGAAGTAGTAATAAATACACATACATAAGAACTAATAATTGGTAATTATAAATTAGTTAATAATTATGGGCGACTATATGTGATTATAAAATGAAAAGAAAAGTTCAAAAGCTTTCGGACTTAACCGAAAAACTGTCTCCCTACCACTGCTTCACAATGAAAACTCCAGTATCAATGAAATTACGGGATAAGTGCTGAATAACAATGATTGCATTTTAGTATCATTTACGAGCTGCTTGTTTTATATTGAATGTTTTTATTTCAGTTTCGATTTCATATAAATGAGCTTTTAATGCTAATTTGTGCCAGACGGTTATAGGCGGAAAAATCATAAATAAATACGAACAAGAAATGCAGTTGCCAGAAACACACTACGTTGCAACCTTTCTTTTAAAAACACATTTTGTAGCCTGTTGTGAAATAATTAGAAAAAGAGAGCAAATCTTTAAGCACAATACATTATAGTATCACGAGAAATAAATGAAGCATAGAATTTAAAATTTTACATATCAATCATGCAATTAATTAAACCATTATGCGGTGATTTTAATGGTAGTTCTTTCACTACGTTACAACACGCAAGTCAGATTTTTATTTTGCTGAATTTTCTCTCGACAGTTAAGCGAAATGCCATTAAAGAAGACGCCCACACAGAGAATTTTTAAATGCAGCATTGAATATCAGAAAATATTTATTGAATAAAATAAGCTTCCAAAAACGAGCCAATTCGGGAAAAGCGTAGTTTTTTGGCAGAATTTTAAACAATTTGAAGCATGCATGTAATTTTTTTCCCCACCACTACAATATTCTTTTTTTCAGCAATTAAGTCATGCAAGATGAATTACAAAAAAAAAGACAAAACGTGTTAAATGCCAATCGTTAATATCAAAAATAATCATGATAAAGAGAAGAGAGTCAACAAATGTCAAGTGTAAACTTTAGACACTGATGGAATATGATGTGCTGTTAGATAAGGAACAGTATATCTGGATGTTTTTAGATTAATTAAATATCTCCCAAACATCAGTTATCAGTATTTTTAATGTTCGGTGTAAAATATGCTCCACGAGGCTTAAAATATACTTTCACAAGTCTTGCAAAACGCAAGTAAATTTCAGGTGCAAGAAAACATGCAGGTGAACAGGTAATAATTAATAAAAGTATACAAATATGTAACAATGAAACATGAAAGAAAATTAAAATACTATTAACAAATTTCAAAAAAAGGAAAATGAATCTTGGTTGCTGGCTAAAATTTTAGGTAAACAACCAATCTAAGCACTTGAAGATGTTCCTTAAGATGTTTGGTTGCGATGCAAATGTATTGCAGTCCAGTAAACCTTTGTTTATTCAATGTCAAGTTTAAAAACTAGACAAAAAATAGCAACCTTGGTTTGGCGTAGATTTTGAACAAAACTCTACCCTTTCGAAGGCGATCAGCCACAACTCTCCTTTCTTCAGGAGCAAGAACGTTTTTGCACATTAATAAACAGTGATTTAATATCAAAAGAAACTATAACTGAGCATTCAGGAGAAATATCCTAAAGTTTATCAACGACTTCAAAACACATTTTTTTACTGCGTAAATGTAGTTACAAAGTAATACAAAGAATCTAAAAACAAAAACATTTAGCTAAATGTTATGATGCTGTTCCTAAATGAGCTATAATACAGGTAAAGGAATTTCGATTTTGTTAGCTTTGGGAACAGCATAAAAACTAGCACAGTTAGCACAGGTAGAATGAGTCTCATTTATTTTAAAAAATTCAGCTGAGAGTATATAAGAAGACTAGTTGAGAGTATATAAGAAGACTACTTGTTTTAACTTATGATAGGTCAGAAGTTGAAGGATCTTTAGGTATCGAGCAATATAGCCCTTCAATTTATCAGTACTTCCGAAAAGGCAGCAATCTCGTATAGATAAAATAACTATTCTGTAAACTGACACAATATTTTTACAAATCACAGGATAAGTTCTCGTGATTACAGTGCCAATTGAATAATTCCTCTAAAATGTTTATTTATTCGTTACCTGGCAAAAAACCAGAAAAAAAGGTTGAACCCACTAGGCGTGATTTATAGTCTCTAGTGAGTGCTTCTCAACCTAAATTCCCCAAGAAATACACTGGTGTGCAAAAATTAAGGACGAGACGGTTTTTTTCAATATAACTTTGTACAAAAGCTTTCCAAATCAACACATTTAATACCGTAAGATCCCCAATACGTAAGGACATGAGTAATGTAAGCAACACTTACTAAAAAAGAAATCAGAGGGATAAAAAGAAGCTTTATTGAAAAAGTAGCATGGAGCGCAATGCGACTGAAGGCCGAAACATCCCTGTGATGGGTGTCCAGCAAGAAACATCCGGTCTTTAATAGGGGATATGATCTCCCCTGACTGCTAGGCAGGTTTCACATCATTTGTGCATGCTGGATATGTGGTTGTTAATGAGCTGTTGAGACACTGCTGCTCGTTCCTCTTGTAGCACCAATCGCAGTTTCGGAATCGTTACTGGCGATAAGTTACGTGCTGCCACGGGTCTCCCTAGTAAGTTCCGTACATGCTTGACGGAATTTAGATCCAGAGACCTTGCCGACCAATCCATGTGTTCAATATCTTCACTTTCCAACAGCTCTTCGACAGTAACTGTGCGATGAGGTGGAGCGTTGTCGTCCATGAAGAGGAACTGAGGACCCATAGCCCTTGTGAAAAGCCGCATGTAAGGAAGAAGAACCTCGTTACAATAGCAGTCTCAGGTGATGAACCTCCTTAGGAGATATGAAGGTCGGTCCGGCTACCAAGCATTATGTCTGCTCGACGAGAACTCCGCGACCTCCAAAACGGTCCCTTTTCATGATGTTGAAGGGGTTATTGCGTGTTCCTCGCTCTGTCTAGATGTGTATGTGTCTAGAATCGCAACTCAGACTAAATCTGCTCTCATCTGTAAAGAGTACTTGTCACCATTCATTGTCTCTCCAATTCCGGTGTTCCCGGCCTTCTCCGATGGGCAGGCGTTAGAGGTACACACCGTACAGGGCGTCGTGAAAACAAACCACCACCGTGCAGTCTTCTGGCCACGGTAAAACGCGATATCGGTCGTCCAGTCGCCTGTGTCGTGTGTCTAGCGATTTCTCCCGCTGTCTGCCGCCTGTTTCTTCTGGCCTGTAAGGCAATAAACCGGTCATCTGCGGGTGTGGTTCCTCGTGGACGACCACTACTAAACCCCCGGATAGCTGTTCCTGTAGTTTGAAATTGTCTCCAAAGTCGTGTGTCGTCTAACAGATTGATTATTCTACTCAGACACTTCCCCATTACGTCTACCTGCATATCTGCGCATGTGCTACCGTACATCACCTTACTTAATCTCCTGATTGGTCTTTCTGTCCGCTCTGCCTCTTCGTTCAGCTGATATGCTAATTTTTCGACTTCGTCCTTAATTTTTGCACACCAGTGTAGTCATAAGCTTAGCACTGTTAATCATAAATGAATGAATCATAAATGAATGCACAGTCAGTCGTGTTTTTAAACTGATGTAAATATTTGTATTTGTTTGATTGCGCTTTCGTTTTTATACACTTTTAAAATCAAATCTACTGTTTTTATTTATTTATTTAGCCCTTTTTTATGAAATAATTTCATTGCATGTGAAAGCGGCAAGACCATATCTGCTGTACGGGGCTTGTTCTAGACCCCCAGGCAGACGGCCGTTGTACATCATTGGCGGAAGACTTCTCTCAGAGCCAACCTGCGACATGCAGTAGCGGAACTTGATGGAAATGATATCAACTGACTTGTAATAATATGAACTGTTCTTAATTACTGAATCTAGCCATTTTTTAAACTGCGTATCTTTTGCATTTACCATTGTTTGGTCCATTAAAAATACCTTATTAGAAAAGAAAGGGATAACTTGCTGAATCAGTCAAAGAAGTAGATCTCGGACTCACATGAATGTATTTCAGTCGAATATGTGGCCACGTATAGTTTAGTTTTGTTTATTATTGCAAAACATACTACGGCTATCTGCCTAAGGGAAGGGATGCCTTTGTGGAAGACTTTCCATGGGAAATTGGCGCTCGAATACAAGCTACACATGGGTACGAAAGTACCCATGCAGACAGAACGTTCGCTTGGATTCGAGCCCAAGTCGGAATTCCAATGTTTAGCGAATTTACCGCTCTTGAGCCCTGTCGCTACTTACGTTTATAAGAGTTTTTTCATGTTTTAATTGCCGATATTGCAAATCTAAATCGATCGACATTTGAATTGTTGTAAAGAAAGTTCGTTTAGAACATAAGATATGGACAGAAACTCTTCTGAGAGGCTTTAGTCACAATTTTTTTCCATAAATTGGAAAAACACATTTTTGAAGCGCCATCAGTGATTTGTTTCCAAACTTCTAGAGTGCTTGCTCGGGCAACCCTATGCATATAAGCTGCGCTGGAGCTGTCAGTCATTTAAAAACGGTGCGGCTGTCTTGAGCCCCTCTTCGGTGACTACTAGTTTAGATTTTGAGCTCAGAGTTATTCTGATAATCTGTGATATTCCTCGAGAGTTAAGGAGAATCTGCTTTATCCCTCTTTCTTTTTTGAGCTATTTCTACCTGACGGACTTGCTGTGTTAGTTGTTACTTAATGAACTTATTATATTCTGTATAATATTATATTCTATGTAATAATTTGTTTATTCTAAATAAGAGAAGGAAATCCAGAACACTAATTGACAAGCTGCTATGTAGTTAACATAATATTATAAATTACATTATTATTACGTATAAAATTCCAATAACAAATAGGCAGGTGTACCCTAAATACGTGAGCAACGATATTTAATTAAAAAGGTCATTCAAGACATGGAAAAAATATCCATACTTGGAACAGACTAATGTCTCACTACATAAGTATAATAAAACAAAGTACACTTCCTCTGCTATAAATAAATTTTAAACAATTTATCATCCGTATTCGGGTGACACTTTTTTTAGTATTGCGAGATAAAAGAGTTATTTGAAAAAATGATTGTTGAAAGAAAGAAATGGAATTTATTGTTGCCGACAGCTAAATTCATTCTGTTCACTAAACTGAATTGTGCTTTCTTCCGTATCAACTTTTCTTTCTTCCTAAACAGCCAATTCTTGTAAAATAGGATCAGTAGTATCTACACATTTATTGTCACTGCATTTATCAGTTTTCGAATGAGAAACTGAAGATGTAATTTTGTTTACAATTATCTTTCTCTGAAAAATCTCGACTGTTCCTCATCGCTACTATTCGATTTTTTTTGTAAGCCTCGCAACAAGTTTCTTCTTCACTGCTATATGATTCACTTAAAAATTACTCTTTCATTTTCCTTTTAGGTATTGTAAAAGGTTCGGGTAACAATTTTAATACAAAAAAATTTCAATCATTTATCACTATGAAAAAAAATATTTGGAAAAGAAGAAATAATTTTCGAATCTCACATCCTTTCTTAGATCCTTCATTCTTGAGGAAAGATTTTAAACTGAATGCATGTCCTAAAATGTTTTGTTGTAGATGTTCTAAACTCCTGTGATCGAAAACAATTGGCGTATCCTACAGCCGCATTCGTGGCCTAAAGGAGATTTTCTTACAAACTCGCATGGCAGTCAATGTGTTAATACTTCTCTTTTGTTAAAAAATATACACGAGCAATCAAAGTTATGTCATAAATTAAGATGTAATTGAAAAGATGTTTTAAGAGTGTCTAAGAATAAATTATATGTTAAACTCAATTAAACGAACAATTTCTATGTTAATCGGCACATCTATCTGTAACGGTATTATTTCATATACTACGCAGTAGCTTCAAGCTATATCTCTCGTACAACCATTTCGGACATGACTAAAAAAAGTGATTGATTTCATCTTCTCTGGCCAACTATCTTCTAAGTTCTATTCGGCGTACCAACGAAAATTTTACATGTAAGGACGCGGTGCTACACCAGTTAACTGTATAAAAAGTGATGGTGGCTGCGTTCTTCCGAAATTCACTCACGCACTCACACTACTAACAAAGAGACAATAAATTTCTTCCAGTTCATATAGCGTAGATATTAAGAAGATCTCTAAAGATGAGTAACACTTAACAACATATATTGTTTATAAAGGAATTCCCTGAAACATGAATATTATTGTAGGGTTAACAACAAAACTAGCAATCGCAAAAAGGTTGAGAAACGCATTACAGCTTACAGCAAAGATGTATACACCCAGTTAGCTGCTTTGCACAATAAAAATACACTTGCAGCCGATTTCTTGGTTTAGAAAAGTACAGATTTAATCAGAAAACATAAATTTAAACTACGTATTCCTTGCACAGAACTAGCAGTTTGCCGAACACATTCTAGTCACGGGAAGCGAAAAATTGTAAGAATAGGCTATATCCGATTCTGAAGTTCTAGTGTCTATATTTGCATTCAGCTATCCCCGACGGCTGTCTGACTAAGGGAAGCTTTTATGCCAGTCTTTCTAGGCTGCTGGCTCATACTTGCGTTACACAAGGACAGAAGCCACGAAAACATTCATGCAGCCAGCCCGTTCGTCGGTATTCGACGACGAGTTGAATTACCAGTTTTCAGCAGTTTTATCCACAGGTGGACAGTGAAAATGGCGGTAACTCACTGTTCAGTAATCTGAGTTGGGTTCCCTGGACTATCTAAGGGTTAGCGGAAGTTGGCTGCTAGTTCAGGCTTCAGTATGTGGACTCTAATCCCGCGCAAGGCTTGGTCTTCTTACAAATATCCTTCGCTCTTTCTCGCGATGGATCACCCTTTGCGGGGCACCGAGAGAACGCTCTTAATAATGAGATGGCTAAATGACCAATGGATTCTGCCATTCACAAAGAAAGCGTTAAATTTTCAAGTGCTGGACTGTTTGGTTAAAAAAAAACAATCAGAGTTGATACACGTAAATATAACCCTTTCTTAAATAACTAGAAATGGTATGCAGTAAGAAGGTTAGCAAATTCGTAAACATTAGGGGAGATGGAACAATGACCTTCTGAACAGATGTCAGCACAGTGGTACACTGACCTTACAATACTGGGAAATCAGAACGCACACTGCTTTGTAAAAAAAATTATATCCACCACGTTATTTTTATGATTAATGTTTCTTCGCTTTATTTTGGTAGAACAGAAGAGTTTAGCTTGAGATGAATATGAAGGTAGAGTGACAGCAAAATTTTTCACTACAACTGCAATTTTTACTTTCAAAAATGTGTTATAGATTTCAGAATCCCATCTTCCAAAATATAACTTAAACATTTTAGAACGAAATGCATTTCGTAAGCTATTTTAAAAATTCACTGTTCAAATAAAATAAAAAATAACGCAACCTAAGGCACATGCTCTACATAAAATTCTATCGATAGATACCAAAGGATAATTGTAAAATATTTAATTTTATTAAAAGCATTTAGAACCATTTAGTAAAAAATTTAGTTTTAATATGATTACATAGTAGAATCGTTTTCTCCGAACATATCCACTTAAAAAAGAACGATGATGGGCTGAGAATTATTGTTAATTCTTTTCAAAATCCAAGAAATTATGCCTGTCAAGAAAAATTAAAGCTAATAAAAGAAGAAAGCTAATAAAGAAGAAAGATAATAAATACGCTAAAATGAATTCGATAATTAAGATATTTCAGATAAATAATCCGCATATACTCCAAGTTCAAAGAACAAACAGGAAAAGTATTTCAAGAATAATTAATTTCCGTCAAATAATTAATGAAATGAGATATTCTCAAATAAATGCGTAAGGTTGCTTAGGCAACTAATGGTATTATCACATAAAACGCAACCATAATTAACGAATATTGTGGATAGTGAATGGCGAATTTCAATACCTTTTAAATAACTGTGTTCTACAATGTTTTAAAATTCTCGCCGCAATGCGAATAAAAAAAATCCTCCTTTGTTCCCAAAGCTCATATTCATACAGGAAAAGCATTCTGATGAAAATACTTTTGGAAAAAGGGAAAGAATTTTCGTAAGGACAGAATTAAAAATGGAATGCGTATTTAAATTAAAAACCGTGATTCTTTTCCGCTACAAAATGAATAAATAATCAGTATAGGAATCAAATATCTAAAATTGAAAGAGATTTTCTTTTTTCCAAATTCATTCTCTAATACAGGTCATATAGGAGAAATAAATTTAATAACTCATTAAGAGTTCATTGACTTTCCAGCAATCCTGTAAGAATTTATCTCGGAGTACGATTACCCCTGTTATAGAAGTTCCTAATACTTTATCTTGATCTCTCTGATAAGCTAGTATACTTCCCCCCCCCACCAGAAGAGTTAAGTAATAGCCAGGACATCCAGTTTCTGGAAAGGATTAACAAGACCTAACTCATAGTAAAACGGAAATGCCTACCATAACATGAAAACTAGATCACAACCCCGTAATTTTCTAAGGATACACTGTTTTAATATTTTAGTACTGCCTAACGGCAATTGCTAATACCACGAGCACAAATATATATGCATATTCCGGATCGATGTATTAAGCAAATTAGCAAATAGCGTGAATAGGTGTGGTCCGTTAGAATTTCATTTATCTTACTAACTAATTTTCGTAAGAGAAATAGAAATTATTTCTAACAATAACATAAATGATCATGATAACATTATCACTAAACGCCTTACTAAATTAATCAGCAAAAAAGTGCTCTTGAATTTTTTAAAATTCAATCTTTTACATTTGACATACTTACAGGGTGGGTCTTAATACTTTGAATTGCTGCTAAAGAAGATCGTGCTACCTGTAATTAGACAATAAATATTCCGGTAGGTTATACAGATTAAAATTTGCTTTGAAATCACTGCTTTCCCCATGTACTTGCTGAACGTAACTATGAGTCAGCGTCTCTCAGAAAGTCTTTAGAGAAGTTGGTAACAATAAAAATACCCGAAACCATTAATGTATGATCGAAAGAATTTTAATTAAAAGAAGAATACCTTTTTGCTAGTCACAGGTAGCTTGTTTATTATGTTTAAAAAAATTCACATTCATTGGTGCAAATAGCAAGACTGTTAAAGGCAGTCCAAAAAATGACAACGCACATTTATAAAGTTAGTTTATTTGAATAAAGCAAAGCATACGGAAATTGTCGGCCTAAGGAGAGGGATGCCTACGTGAAAGACTTTCTGAGATACACTGGCTCACATTCCCGTTACACACAGGGAAAATCGTATAACCTAACACGCAGCCAGCCCGGTGTCCTGTGCTAGAAGCCAGGTCTAGCTGCCAGTATTCAGCATTCTTAACCACTCGGACGCTGGTGGTGGAGCACACGCTACGCTAAACATAAATGCTAAGAAAAATAGTGGAATGAATACACCATTCTAAACAAAATTTCTAACGGTCATTAACATTGAATTCTTTTTGATCATGATTTCGATGTACATTGATGATATGCATCATTAAGCTCATTAGTGATGATGTACAATCCCACTGCATGAATTTTTAATTATCTTCCGATGACCGGAAGATAATTAAGCACATTATTTGGTATAAAAATTGAAAAGTGAATTTGTCCTTAAATTTTCTCTACTTTTGTTGTTGAGGACCGCATGTCAGGTCTTCGGTAACTAAAGACAGAACTTTTCCGAAAAACAGATTTTCACGCCGTATATTATTTAGCGAAAGTCTCCGATTTCACTCTGATGCGCAAACATAAACAAAATGCAAATTTTGCCTCGCATGCAAAAGCCCTAATTTTGGGGGATGAAAATATTCTTCACAGAAAAGTAATCGTGATTCAATTTTCTTATTTGAAAGCAGTAATAATAACTTAATTTCAGTTATGTGTGCCTATTACACACAAAACCCATGCGATTGAAACAAACTATTACTGCTACAAATATTTTGTTGTTTCACTCTTGTTACAGAATAAAAATTTCATTCTGCTTTCCTTCAGTTATAGATCCTGCTATTGTTCCAATACCCGGAAACATGCAGCTTAAGCATTCGGAAATGCTCAATATCCATCAGTCATTTAGCCGTCTCATCACCGAGAATATCGCCAGGGTACACCACAAGGACGACAGAATTACAACCGAAAGAACCTTCAGCTACAGCTGTGTGAACACAACTATGGATTGCTACACATATACGACAGCGTCTTTCGAAAATTATTCATGACTATGAAGTAAAGAGAAATGGTCATTAAAGTTTTGCATTCGTGAAAGTTCGTTGCCACATGCTTACTACAGTGCTAAATATTTAAAAATACATAAATTATCACAGGCATTTAAATAAAGCATACAAGTCTAAGTATTCTTCAATTGGAAAATAAGTGCCTGCATCAAAATAATGTAAAAAATAATAACAACCTAGAAAATGCTAGGTTCAACAGTTTTTTTTGGCAAAGTTCGAAGGCGTGGTTACTTTTCTCCCCCCCTTTGACTTTCTGTCTTTTTTTCTTAAAGGACAATTGTGATGGAAATTTGATCCTGAGAAACTTAAGATTAGTTAGGAAATTAGTTAAAATGTTAGGAAAGCGAGATGCAGATATCATGTTTCGAGAGAAAAAGGTATAACCTTTACAATACGTCTTATATTATTTTTTTCTGCATTGCTTATTTCGTTGAAACTTTTGAACATGTACTAGAGGTTAAACCAAAATTTTCAGTAAGAAAGGACTCCCAAAAAGTATAATTAAAATATGCTGATGCATTGTACACAATAAAAGCAGACTAGATTTATTTGAATTACGGCAAAACACGCGATGACTACAGGGCAGAAGGCCTTTGTGGAGGTCTTTTAAGGGTTAGGGTATTCGAATACAGCAAAGCACACAATGGCCTAAGGGGTCAGTTGCCTCCCTGGAGGATGTTTTGAAGCTAGGTTACGTCAGGTTATTTGAAAATGCCAAAGCACACGAGGGCTATCAGATTAAGGAAAGGGATGCCTTCATGGAGGATATTTTAAGAGGATATGTTTCGTATTTACGTTACACATGAGGAAAGCCCCGAAAAACAATCATGCTGCCAGGTCACACAACGGGCATTCAGAGGCCTTAATCAAACGATCACTGAGATGGAGCGAAATTTCTAAGTTATTTGATTCACATGACACATGGCGAAAGTTACGAAATCTTCATACAACCAGCCATTCGCCAGGATATGAACCCGGAATGAACAATCAGTGTTCAGCGTTTTACCGTTCGGTTGCTTGTGCGCTTGTTATTTCTAATGCTTCAACAAACGAAGTTTGTTTATAGTTCAGTAAATCTCAGGCAGCAAGTTTAAGATCACATCTCCAATGAATTATTTTAAGCATTCGTGAATACTTTGGTTAACAGAAAAGAAACAGCTTAGAACTGGCCATTCGCCGAATCCGAAATGCGGTCTGCGTAAAATTTAAGCGCAAATATTAAAAATATCTGTGAATAATTACTTCATAAATCAGATAACATGCACATATTCGACAGCTAAGGATACTAAGTTTTGCATTTAGGGCTCAAATAAGTCTTAATGATAGCAAATCTGAATCAACTTAGAAAAAAACAGATCACTAGCGAATGCAATTCGAGAAAGAAAGAATAAGCATAAAGTTAATTCAGAATCAAAACGAGTAAAAGGAACATGAAAATTAAAAACATTTTTCGAGTTACTGCTACAAGAAAGAGTTTGGCTACAGAACAAATATTTGATTTTGCCTAATAGAAAAGAACTGATCGTTGGACAAAAAAAGAAATAAAACCTGCATTAACAGATTTCTTATTTTGGAAGAAATAAGAAGTCAAAGCACATAACGCAATCCATCCGGTATTTCTCGAATGATTAGTTCGGGGATCGAGAGCAGCAGAAATAAACATAAAGAATACTCATCTAGCAGTCGCTGAAAGAAAATGCTCTTAACAAGTTTACCGAAAGTAAACTATGAATCGCAGGGAATTATATATTTTTATTTCTATTTCTTTACTGTTTCCCATCGTCAAAATCTACGAGTGGGGCATAAAACACAGGGTAAGCGAAGACAATAAAATGATATTTCAGGAGAAGGCGCCAGCCCAATTTCAGGCGGATATATGGATAGAAGAGAGATCCAGATTTTGTATTTGGCACTTTCACTTACCAAACGAGAGGCAGAAAAGCGAAAACGATAAGAGATGCAATTCAGAAGCGTCACGGGATTTCGGTGATAAGTACTCAGACAATTTGTTCCAGCAAAGTGAACATAACGAACATCTTTTATTCTAACTTCTTTCATTTTCTATCTGTCGGTCAGTCAATGCATCAAGTCGCTCACAAACACTTTAAGATAAAATAAAAAAGATTTATCCCGAATCCATTTTCCGCGATATTGATGTACTTACGTGTGTGAGGGCGAGTGGTTAGGGTCTGCTTATGGGCTACCGGACTGTAGTTATGGCGACCTTCAGCATTTTATTGAGGTGAATGCAATATTTGGGAGAACAAAATCACAAGGAATTCGCTTAAATTGTCAGAATAACGTATCGATCCCAAAGCAAGAATGCGGAAGGCTGGTTTTAAACAGATGCTAGTCCCAGCTTCTTATAAATGAAAAATGATACCTATGAGTATAATTTTGACAGATTTTATGAAGTCAAATGAGATTATTGTTTTCCAAAGAAATTATTTCCTGAAGGTTAACTTTATGTGGCTTACATCGCCTAATCTGATAGAAAGCCACAGCTTATACAGACATAGGCTCCACCAACGATTTGATCCCAGATTTCCGTCCTTCGACAGAAGGTACTGGGTTCGAACTTCAGTCGCAACCCAGTTCATTACTGTTAATTTCCATTGGTATTTGAATCGATATATATGCCGATAATAACCAAACTAATTAAAAATTATCTAATGCAGTTTTAGTGCGTGTCAGAAAAATAATGTGATTTAGTTCAGAGTTGGACTTAATAATAATAGTTTTTTACACTTTTCAGTCAGCCCAGACTTAAATAAAATTTTTAAAAACTTAACATTTTTACTCGAGCATAAATGTCTGTTTTAATTATATATGAACTAAAAACCGTTATTGTTCACAAAATATTCGTTTGAGAGCATTAAATGAAACAATGCTCAATCGTATATTGCATACAGTTCAAGGGTACTATTTTCTTGAAATGTTTTCAGAAACTAGCGAATTATTCTTGTTACTTTAAGCAAAATTCTCGTCAAAAATGAATAAATAAAAAAAATAATAAAATTAGAATATATTAAACCTGCTGTAAAAAAAGTTAACAGCGATGAGTTAAAAGAAATCATTATTTCTCATGCTTATATTCCTTCGATCTAATATACACTCTTTAACCTTACAATTTGAGATTTACATAACACTAAAGCATCTCGCTTCTACAATATTTTGTTCAATCAATATAAGCAAACTTTAATCTCAAATGGAAACGTTATCGCAACTAAGAAGAAATTATTTTAAAGAGGCAATGCTAGAAAATTTAGAAAGCAAAACTTCAACAGCCAAGAGGCCAAGGAAACTACTGTGCTTACAATACGTAACCTATGACTCAAGCTAACTCTGACACAACACGAAAAATGCGATTTTTGAGTTATGATTGTTTCCAACACTGTAGAATTGTTTTCTTTGCGGCAGCAGCATAAGCATATATTTTTATGCAAAACCGCAGTAACAAATAACAGTTGAGTCTCTGATGCATTCTTCGATTTCTCGTGTACACTGGCTGCAATACTTCTCAGTTTGACTCGGATGATTTTACTTATCTCACAGATCAGACATGTCAAAATTTTAATCTAAATAATAACAATGACATTGTACACTTCAGTGACATTTTTTTACTGACAGAAAAAACAAGCACTGGATAATTTCTTCTACAAGACTTCTTTTAAAAGAACAAATTTTAAAAAAGGTTAATGCCTCGAAATACAAGAAACGTTTGCAGTCCTTCCAGAAAGCAGCATTAAAACAAGCTTCTTACAATTTGACGATCTGCAAAGTTTAATAGCCAGCAATGCAAATATCAAGCCGTTACTCTGCGTTTTATAGTAGTCCAAAATTTTAATTATAAAAATAGGTTGCATTCTGAATCTTACGTAGATATAGGTTATTCTCGGGAAAATGTTCTCTTTCGTTTGTGTTTCGATTAATGATGTAATACTGAAACATTAAAAATTCCATTTTGTAATTTTGTAATACACATAACAATATGGTAACATTATTAATATAACTGAATTTCTTGTCTCTAAATTCGTTTCGTTATTATGAGCCACAATGGACTTCCGGTATAACTTAACATAATCTATAAAATAGCACGATTTGATAAAATTTCTTATTAAATAATGTTAATGTTATAACATTTTAAAATTCTTATTATTAACAGAATGATTATGAAACTTTTCAGAAATGTTTACTCATTAATTCATCAGTTATGCATGTGATTTTTGTGTTTTTTTTTTAAAGCAAAACTTTAAACTCAAAGCGTTATCTCAAATCTTCATTTTTCGAATTGTGGCAGTATTGCAGTTAATAAGCGATATATACATATATATATATATATGTGTGTGTGTAAATCTACTGCAGATAGATACCTAGTAATAATATGTCTCCTTTTCAGAAATAAAACCACATTTCGGTCGTAAAATGAATTACTACACACAGAGGAAAGAAAGAAAGAGTTTATTCGAGAAATCAAAAATGATTCATCAGCATTTTGCACGATCCTCAAACAATCTTTCCTATCTCAGACTCTGATATTATCTCCTCGTGATCGAGCGGAAGATGGTGGTACAACCGAAACCTCTCGACCAGCGTTAGGATCTTCCAAATTATTCCATCCCCCTGACATCCACATTCGTCTCAGGATTGCCGCTTTTAATGCAAATCAAGAAAGCTTCGGCTTTCTATCGGATGGCGAAAGAAATCCTGACAGCGTTCAACTAATGCAAATTTTTGGCATAAACTTAGACAACGTCGTATAAACTCTAGAGGCATTGCCAAGACATTCTAGTCCGAGAAACATGACGTCTACGATTGTAAAAGCAGCAGGTGTGTGAACCTGCTTGCCTTTCAAAATGTTTCTTTTAAATATGCGGGATGGCCATTAAATGGAAATGTTTTATCCTTTCCATTGGGTTTCGCGCATGTCTCACATACAGCTTGTCGTCTGGAAGTTCATTCTAAAATGCTTTGTTTTAGTTTCTACCCTTAAAATTCGTGTTTATCAGACATTCAGCGATAAAATGACAGAACAGATAAATCCCAGGATCTTCTGCGCTTGTGGGACGGAAGTAAATTTTTTATAGCTGCCGACAAAGTAAAGAATTCTAGCAATGAAATAAAAAAGAGCTAGCTGAATTTTACAGCTTCGAATTCAATGTTTTATTTGAAAATAGATGTACATCTTTTTTTTGGGTCATCGTCAGATAGGACTTCAATTCAATTAGATTATAAAATTCTTCAACATGGTTCAACAAGAGCTTGAGCAAAAGTTTCGTACTGGATTAACGTTCCCAGAGGTTAAAAGATATGAAAAAGTAATTTCTGTCGTGAAATATGCGTTAACGCCTACATCACTTATATACAAACATTATTTGGCCTCCCAGAAGTGTGAAGTTTGAATCAGAGCCCCCTTTCTGTTACAATAATAATTGTAACATAAATTAATAAAAAATCTGTTTTAATATCATTTAATCTTAAAATATGTACTACATTAATAACTGCGTATTTACTTTTTCTTCTTACACGCGTATGCAAATTTGTCAAAGGGAAAAAATATCGATACTGGTCTATTAGCTGAGCGCGACATAGTAAAAGCAGTTTATGCACTCGTGACTATCACATTGGCGAGAAAAGTAAAGTCGCTAACTCAGAACCCTATGAACGCATAAACAATACTTTGAGCTTAAAACCGGTTTAATCTAAATTTTTATATGAAAATCTAGGCGAAAAAAACATGGAGA
Source organism: Stegodyphus mimosarum (assembly GCA_000611955.2). Taxonomy (NCBI): domain Eukaryota; kingdom Metazoa; phylum Arthropoda; class Arachnida; order Araneae; family Eresidae; genus Stegodyphus; species Stegodyphus mimosarum. The sequence goes on from KK117735.1 coordinate 408,030, forward strand.
AGCAAGACCTAATATTAACAACTATAATTTTATTTGGAGTTCTTATTCATTTATATGGAGAGCTATATTTTCTTATATTTTTCAAAGCATGCATTTAAATCTGTATGGTTGTTTAGTTCCGAAAATAAATATTACAGTACCATTATTTTTCTGTCTCCTTTTATTACTGCACATATTTGAAAGTAATTCACTTATCTTGAATTTCCGAAGGAAACGAGGTCAAAAGAGTAGGCATTTTATTATGGCAAAGTTTACAGCTATTTGTATTCTTAAAAGAAATTACTTAAACAGAAATGCACTAATCGCAATTATAATATCGAAATAGTCACAGCATTTCATTTGAATTAAGACTTGAACCAAACGTTAAAAAATAAGAAAAAGTAAAATTAAAAAAAAATTGAAGTTTATAACATACCATCTTAGGAAAAAGAAACAGCAAGGATATTCACTCTTACCTAAAAAAGAGAAAAGGAAAGTCACATTTAAAATCACTCACTTCAGAAACAGATATACAAAATTTCAAATTCGTTATAGTTAAAACATTGTATTCTTACTTCGCATTTGAATTATTGCACTATTTTGTTTAATATGTTTATCAGACTTTATAAAAGTATCACGGGAATTTTCTCAACATTTTGCAACACTATTTCGTTAATTCACATATAATTATCTTTATACACTCATAGAACATTGATCAGGCATGACACTTTTCGAGTTTTTGGACGCAACAAAACGCTTTGTATCTATCACACACAATGTAAGGAAAGCAGACAATTAAGAAAGTTATTCTGAGCAGCTATTTTCTTATCATAAAGACAATATACACAGATTTGCTCAATGTACGCTAACATAGATTAAGCTCAAGTCAACATAAACAAATCTTAACGGATCCCAATACTGCTCTACCATTACTGTAATACAATAGAGATTTATAAAGAAAAATGTATCGATTTCTAGACAGTAAAAAACCAATCTGTCGTGTAAAAGTCACAGCTGTTCTCTAAACAAACACTAAACACTTTTACTGTGAATATGTGATTCTTTCCAGACGCTTGTTTCGAATAATTTTTTCATGTAAAGGAAGGTAAGTATCCAAGCAAAAAATAGCATTACAGAAACTTACAAGATCAAAAGAGGTACAATTAAAATACATTTCCATAAAAATCCAAAATTCCGTTAATAAAAATATATCCAGGAACACAATATGTTTTCTTCCGAAAATACACGGTGTTTATAAAGTCCCGGACCCATTTTGATGTTTTATAACTCATAAAATAACAAAGATAGATTAGAATTAATAACATAAATGGTTAGATAGACTCAAAAAGTTTCATGACCCTTGTCAATGAACTTTCACGTGTGCCCTTGTCGCAAGGAGAATATCAAGTCGATATTCAATTTCACGCCAGGTACCGGCAAGCACGTCGGCATCCACAGAGGCTATTGCGGTTGTAATTCTGGCTTTTAGGTCATCCATGTTCGACACTCTCCTTCTGTAAACGTTGCCCTTTACAAATTCCCAAAGGAAAAAGTCCAGCGGCGTTATATCAGGTGATCTGGTGGGAGCTATGAACCACCATAAAATCTGTGCTTTCTCTTGTGTTGTGTGCATTCTCCTTAATATCCGGTCGAATAAAACATCACATACAAAAATACTAGAACAAACACATCAAAAGTAAACATAACATTGCAATAGTTTCCAAAAACAAAAGAGAGAAAAATGCAATTAATAAGCAGAGGATATTTAGAAAAGTACAGATATCTAGACTGGAAAATGAAATTATCTGGAATTAACCACACGCGCAGACGATATTCAAACCTGAAAAGGAAAATATATAAGTTATTCCATCAATAAATACAATAAGTTTGTTTATATCTTCATTATTTTATGAGTTTTTAAACATCAAAATGGGTCCGGGACTTTATAAACACCTTGTATTTTCAGACTGCATCCTTAATCCGTTCCGCGCAAAAGAAATCAAAAGAGTGACGCAGCAAAATCCTAATATATAACGCATAGCATCCGAACGGCAAAAATAACCCGTAATATTAGGATGAAGGCGAAGCCAAACAAGAGCCTTACGCATCAAGAACTTTCTGTTCCAATCTTTAATCAAGCTAGATAACAATTAAAGTGGGAAGCAAATAAGAATAGCCGCCGCCTCCAACAACTTCAGAGACTTCTCGGTTTCCGCTTTAACAAATGGCCTTTGCCTGACGATGACGACGCTATCAACCATTAAGAGGTAATGAACTCCAGTTATTGCTTTAGAATTCCGGTGATACATAGTATGTGGTGAAGGGATTAGATATGTGTTCAGGATCAGATGATTCTCTCCTCTTCTCCTCCTAAATCCTGTAGTAAATAGACTAAGCCCAACCTTCTCCAGCTAATTCTGAGCGCGATAGGGAACACATTATCACCTATATCATGATGGCCCTTCATTGTCCAAGGGTCTAACTGCCAGCAGCATTGTCCATTACGTTCCAAATACTGATATAACATTAACAGACGAAGAGGATGCCGGATAAAAACATGTTTCCCCGAACTTTTCGGAACTACAAAGAAGGAAAATAAGCGGACGGTATTTCATGGATTGTTTATTCTCGTTTTCTCTGAGGATTATGTTTTTTAGCTTTACTAAAATAGAAGAAAATTTTTTATTGGAAATATTCTAGCAGTGTATGACAAGATCGTCATTAAACGTTTGGAGTAGTTTTTAGGAACCGATTATCTCAAAGACTAAGATTTTTTTGAAATTTGAAATCACTGCTTTTAGTTTGGAAAAAGGCGATTCTGATTAAACATTTATTGCAAATTAAAGTTACCTTTGAAATTATACCAAATACACTACCACTAAATATACAGTTCTATAGTTTGAAAAAATATTTATTCCCCATAAATAGTTCCTAACAGTTTAGGAAATATAAGAAAGTATTAGTAAACAAAAGACAGAAATTTTAAGAATGAATATTTTAACTGCGTTACACCCCTCCTCCCATATACTAAAAACGTTCATGGGAACACCGACATTAAAATAAAATTCCAGAGTAAACGGCAATCTTCGCCTAAGACAAAAATATTATATTGAAATTAGTATTTAGATCAACAATAACAATTTTAAAACAGATTAAAAAATAATTGATTTAGCTGAAACTAACAATTTTATAGCCGTTTTTCCCATAAGTCGCAAGCGTATTTTCAATAAATCACTGAATTTGGAAGAGCCTTTATACGCTCTAATATCTTTTGTGAGTATAGACGATTTTTTTTCAAACTGTACGTAATCATGTCTAGTTGCAAATAGCTGCAATAAATACATATATTGTGAAAATTAAAGCACGGAATTCTGTGATTCATACAACTAAACTGAAAAGTTGGTTTATAAGGTCTATTTTAATTAACGCGTTATTTCTTAGGTTGAACATTTCTTACAGTTCTACTGTTTAGTCAACTCTATCAGAAAATGTAAATCATGTGAATTGAAATACGAGTAACAAGCGAGCATTTAAGTTTAGGAAAAGAGTTCGCAGCATCAGTTGCCGTGCCGAATCTCTTTTGTTGCTGCCTGCTTTAGGTAATGGTAATGGGCTGATGAATTTTTCTGACTGAAATTACATTAGTAATCGTCGGGTAGCGGAGTCAGTCTAGTCTCTGACTAACGGACACAGTCTCTGAACTCAAACTGTGAAAGTAATCTGAATTATTGCTGTCCGTCCAGACCACAAGAAGTGGATGGTAATTTTGTTAACGCTGTTCCTGTAACTTTGAGCTGAAGCGAAACTAAATGTTTTAGTTTGCTTTTTATTCTGTTGCAGTTACTTCAGCATTCTAGGTTTGAAGATAAAGATAAGATATAATTCGTCTGGTAGTCTAAAAAAATTGGAGTAGTATTTAGATTCAATCAGACAGAATTTCAGAAAAGAGTTCAGAAATCTTTAGCTTTCCTTAAGATTAATGTCAGTCTAAGGCAGTGTTAACTTTGGAGTTTAATGTTTTTAAAACAGCATTTATGAAAGTTAAGTATTATTAAAATTACTTATTATTCATCTCGAAATAAAAATTAGAAGGTATCATTATTAATGTCATCTACTGCAGCATATAGGGCTTAGATTTTGCTTTCAAAGACCTCTGTAGTTGCGTTTCAAATCATATCTTACTGTTTACATGCCTTTACGCTCAAGTTAACTCGGCATTTATTAATAAACATTAATCATTTTTTAAAGTAGGATAGGAAACTGAACAATTCATTTCCAATCCATTTATCAAAATAACAACCTCACCCCCAAACGCTAATGTTCAAGGATTTCAGTCACCCCTAGTTAACACGTTTCTACACTGTTATTTTCGCTCTAAATTTATCATCGCGAAAATTTTCATTTTCAGGTACACAAATACTTTCATGAAACTTACACTGCAATCAGAAAATTTTCGTTCGCGAGGATCAAGAAAACTTTTCAAAACTGGTCTTAAATGAGAATTTTTTTAAATTTTGAATTGTTTTTAGAACTTTTTGTAAACAATTTAAAAATCGTTTGTGAAGTAGTCAAAACATTATGGTCAAATAACACTTAGATAAAAATTTATTTTCTAGTAATAGTCAGAAGTAAAAATTAAAAGAAACAGGAGAAAGAGTTTTCAACAAAAATCCTCAATAGACTATCCAACCTTCTCTCACCAGTATATTATTCAGTAAAACAAACATCATAAAGCATATGGAGAAAACGAATATATGCAAGTAAATAAAATACCATATCTTCATTTGAGCATTAATAAAACATTCAGTTTCAAAATATTTTTAATTTACTACTATAAATTTAGTATATTATCTTTGATATTGTAGATTTCATCCTAACAAAGGACATAGTAAAAAAAAAAAAAATACTTTGCACAAGTCGAATTTAGCTAATTTTTTTCCTTCAAATTTCTTACACGAAACGGGAAAATTAACAAAAGGATTACTTCATGATTTGAAAATTTCCGTAAGAATTATTGTCGTATAAACGGGCAGAAAAATCTACCTAGAAGACGGCATTAAAAAGTACAGGATCAAGGAAACATTTTCCGTCCTCTTGCTTACTCCCCCCCCCCTGGTGAAGGAAACTATTATCCCAAGGAAAAGTATCACGATGGATTATTTCTTTTTAACACTTTGTCGGTAAATATTCAAGCCTATACATTTAACGAGAACATATGCATAATGCTAGGTTATTATTTCTCCATATATCATTTAAATACCCTATAGAGTCATTCGGTTTTTTTGAGGCAGAAAATCGAAGAAATCCGAAATGCCTTTGCCGGTACTCGGACCTGGACCTCATGAATACACGCCGAGTGTGCTACCGTTACACCACGAAAGCATGCTGGAAGGAGGGATAAATACCTTATATAGTTCCTCTTTTAAAGGGCGGCTGGAGATTAGGGGACGCAATCGCCAAATCCTGGTGGTAACAAATTATCGTCCACCAATTTTCAGTTCGGGTGCGACTGTAGAGTCATTAGGATTTTGAAGCAGTAAATCGAAGAAATTCGCGATGCTTTCGCAGGGATTCGAATCTGGAGCTCTCGAATACGGGCCGAGTGTGCTACTGTTACACCACGAAGGCATGCTGGAAGGAGGGAGAAAATACCTTACAACCCGATTAATTATAAGTAATTAAATACATTTTCCCCGAATGCTCTTGAGTCCTGAAAGCGTAGTAGTTAGCCCATCCAGCTAGCTAATGATAGATTTCGGTTAGAATTTCATATGAGAGCTAGGTCGACGTTTCCAGCTTCCTTATAAGAGGAGAAATAAGTATAATGATTTTATAGTTTGAAGGGTTTCAAAAGTGCTATCCACCTTATAACGTTGTTGCCATTTGAAATTTCTTTATTCACAACTGTTTATTTTGGATAATTTTCCTTGTTGAAAAGTTAACGCAGTCGCTACATAATCCTATTCTTTTAAATAGCTTTATAATAGATAAACATTAAAATTATTATATTATTTCCCAGTTTAGTTTCATATTTTTTTGCTGCGGACTGGTGAAAAGTCCTAATTAAGAAAAAAATTATACGACATCTTTAATTGCAAATTGTTTCAAAGAGGCAGGCAGAGTTTGAGAATTCAACATTAATTGAAATCAGCATACCTTTATAGTCTGTATTAAAGATGGAGTTAGTAAGATTATTTTTTAGATAGAAACTTACATTTGGCTTTAATTCACTTTATGTAACCAAAACATAAAAAAAGGAGCAAAAGAATTCTTGTAAAAATTACTGCTATATTCCGTATATTGACAATATATTTAATTCATCAATGTTGCTTTATATTTTTAAAAAGCCCTTTTGTAGCGATATGTTTCGTTATAAAGAACAATCGCGCCAGTAATGGGTCAGGAAATATCTATTTCAACAGAAAGGGGAAAAAAATCAGGAGGTGATGCAGAAAATCCAGGCAACATCAAAAGTAACTATTCGTTTAAATCCTCATTCAAAAAGAAGAGGGGGAAGAGGGGGGAAAGAGAATAAAAGTGAAACTTTGCCTTTTTCTCTTCTCTTCTTTCTTAGCTAAAACATTTTATCGTTTAAGTATAGAAAGAAGGGAACGGATTTCTCTTCTCTTTCTTAGCTAAAACATTTTATCGTTTAAGTATAGAAAGAAGGGAACGGTTACCCAGAAGAAATCAAACAGACAAGTGAGCACTCTAGAAAGAAGCAAAAATCCAATGCCTTCGGCTTCACAGTGTAGTGAAAGAATTCACGGGAAAGAGGGATGACGGCTATCCTTCAGAAGTTAGATGCATAGCACAGATTCTTCAAAGCCGACTGGGTTGAAGCTAACCAAGGACCCGTGAAACATGTCCGAATTCTCTGAAGAAATTTATTGTTTCCCCTATTTTGTGTCATCAGGAAAAAGAGAATGTGGGTTTGCATAACGGACAATGTAATTCGACTTCCATGAACTACCACTGTTCTCAGTCAGATGTCTAGAAAGCGATGCTGTGGAAGGCCATCAGACATTTCAAAAACGGAAAGACTATATCTATTCTTTTTTTACGGTCTTACAAGTTCCCTAAAAAAGGGACACACACCAAAAAAAAAAGTTTGGAGATGCAGAGACATGCAGGAAAAGGAAGTAGTACACTAAAAAATATTTGAAGCCATCAATTAAATACAATTGTATATGAAGAGGAAAAATTGTTTTACAAGATAATATAAAATTGCCTTCAACAAAATGAAGGTACTTTGCTTTTGCTTACTATTTTTCTTTTATTCGCATTTTATGACATACATTACTTTCTTGTTTTCGTTTTAAATAATCAGTTTTCCAAAACATTCTTGCCATAACGAATGGGATTTAAAATACTACGCATAAATATTCAGCGTTTCATAAAATAATAAACCTAAGTCAAGACAGTTTCTAATAAGTTATCTAATTACGAAAAACAATAATGAAAATAATTTATACTGAATAAAATAAGATTTTGAAAAATCCCATGTGAAGCAAAGGAGATGTTATATGCCCAAAATCGCTTCAACTTTAGGTACCATTCTAAAAAACAAACCATTTAATCCAGAAGTAAACACAATGCGCGAGATTTACGTTTAATTAATTACAATAACAAATCCTTATAATAGTCAATTAAATACATTATTAATTAAATGTATTTAAATTTACAACAACTTAATATTTATTAAAAATAAAATAAAGATATAAACTATTAAGAAGTACTTTCACTGCCTTCAAATTGCTCAGTTTGTTAAGCAGTTGTAATCTGAAAGACAAAGTTCTTGTGAGACATTCATACGGATAAGTAATCGTGTGATATTTAATACAAATTGTGGTAATAGAAGAATGTGTTTTGCTTTTATGAAACCAAAAAATGATAATTTTAGAAACACACCTTGGAAATGCAAGGAAACTAAAAATGTAAGAATCGGTGCGAGGTATTCGACATTTCGAAATGAAAGCTACCAAAGCAAGTTTTGGGGAGAAAAACTCTGATTTTAAATTATATCTTTAAATTTTAAAGCGACTATTTGATTTAAATACTGCTTTTCATTGCATTTATGATTATTTTTCTTTCATACGTCACCTAATAATTATGCCCTGATGCTACCTTTGACACCAAAGTAATACCAATATTTACGCGCATTTGATCTTTGATGAAGACCGTAGATAGAGAGGAAATAAGGACAATTTAGAAGACAGAACTTAAAACGCATCACCGACAATCTTTGCAATTCTTTCAGCTAATATAAAAGTTCAGTTTGAAGACCTCACTCTCTCTAGCACGTATCTCTAGATATTAGAGATAAAGAACTTTTCTCCCCCTCTTTTCAGAGCTTTAACAGCAAGTCTTTCGCATAGCAGCGAGATTGACCGATCGCCGAAAGTATCGATCAAATAAGGAAACTTAAACTGCAAAAGAGAATAGTGTGAAGAATTAACCAGCCTAAAAGAGATTGCTTCTACTTTAAGAGGATATAATTGGGAGTTGCAGAGCGGCCATCCGCTCTTTTTACTCATTAGTTGCAGACTGGAAAAGACGCCAGTAAAGCTACCATCTGATGGTAAAGCCTTAACGCTACACTTTTTCTACAAAGAAAAGGAGGTTTAGTGGCAACATCATCAATTCTAATTTAATTGGATGCCTCACGATTTCTCAAAAGTAACTGATTAGGATGAAAAATTGCTGTCAGGAGGTGGTGATTTTTAAGACTACTAATTACCGATAATCTTGATTGTGTGCCCATAAGCTACCGATATAATTTATCGATTAGTTGTGACGAGGACAGATTTAAAAAGATACGTGATAGGGACAACTTCTTTTTCTGGTTCTAACCGACAATTATTGAGAAAATTAAAATGCGAAATTCCAGAAGCAATAAGTACGGTTTTTAAAGGCTGCTTTCAAGAACACTTAAAACACACCAAATTATTTAAAGTCATTTAAGAAATCTTATTCGCCATAATCCTACCGACCATAAATCGAAAGAAGAAAGAAAGTAACATACGTAGTTAATCATCTTTAAAGGGTTAAGCTTTAATTTTAATTACAAAAGCTACAAGTATTGTTAATGATTTAACTAATAATTTAAAGGTTCAAGAATGTGAGACTTATTTTATAGTTTTAACAGATTTTGAGTTAAGCACTATCCTTTCTTTCTTGGCTCATGTCAAAATTTTCGTTCAAACCAGAAAGTTTTGCGTACCGATATGCGTACTAGGATGGTGCGGGAGTAGAATCCAATACCACCGCATACCTTTACACTGAGTGCAGGACCAGCGTGACGATGCATAACGCAACAGTCGAGCAGCCTCTCTGCACGGTGTGCCTATACACAAATCCGCCTATACACCAACGTAGTACTGCAGGCAGAAGCGTGATTCGTCCAAAAACACAATGGCATGCCATTCCGACGTCCATCTCCGCCGTTCAATACACCAATGCAAAAGCAAATGCCTGCGGTTTAAAGTTAAGAATAAGCGAGGTAATGGACGCCCAGCGGACAGTCCATTGTACTGTAAAAAGAACATTATATATTTAGCTGTCATATCACAAGCTCAGAAACGTGCTCGAATGATGCTAAGAGGCATAGTGAAGCTGCACACACAAAAAACTCTCACGAGAGAACATTTCACGTTATTCACAACAGTAATCTTCCATCCCTTCATATACAAATTGTGAGGAGCGCTGCAGTCGCCTATGATGTACGCTGATATCTTAAGGATTTACATATTCCATCGCGGTATGCACATGGTAAGATGCTAGCTAAATTAATTTGTTGGCTAGATCTTTACTTGAACTGTGAAGCGACTATTCGCTTCAAACTGTTCAAACTGTATTCATAATAATACGTATGAAAGGTGACGAGACACTTTTATTCAACTCAGAAAAGATTTACAGTTAGAACTCCTGGTGCTTACAACTCAGCCAATATGTAAATATAAATTTAAAACTAAGCCTAAATTAAATAATCAGCTGAAGCCGCCCAGAGATAATTAACGCGAGCTGGATTTTAACCCCACCACCGACGTAGACAAACCAGCAATTAATATATACGACCGTAAAAATAGAAAGTTGAAATCTTAGCGAAATAACGTGGCCGAAAGGCAAAACACGCTCTATCTGAAGTAACTCAGACACCAGCTTAAATAGTATCTTTCTGCCCTACATTCCATAAGGCAAGAAAATGGAATATCATTCTAGTGGGAAATGGAAATAAGAGCAAATAGAAAAGGCAAATAGCAGACGAAACTGGTTGAAAACTAAATAAGTGTTTACAACATGATGAATGTTTCACGCTGCTCGAGTCCTTTTTTTCATGGCGTTCATTTTAGAATGCGACCACTTTAGTTTAAGCTACTCCCAAGATGAAATATCAATCAAAGAATCAGTGCACTGATACGAGAAGTAAAGCTAAAGCATTGAAAAATGGGAGATAATTTATTTTTAATTTTGTTTAAAACAGTAATCACGAGCTGTTCGATTCATTAAAAGACTTTTGAATAATATTAACACAAGAGTAAATCCCTGCAGATTGGGTACACCAACGGCCGAAAAGCTTAAGCATTGAAGCGCTGGCAGTTTCACCTTGCGATCTATTCCCAACGGCAGAAAGGCAAGTCATATATGCATTCCCGCGATTTTCTTTACGTATAATGTAAATATAAGGGTGGATAAACAAACAAGCGAAACACGCTATAACATCAGCATCATGCAAAATACTAGATTTAATATAACAGCTGCAAAACAAATTCTGTTTGAGTAAACATGCAGTGATTAACTTTATGTTATTGCAGAATACAAGTACAAAGCAAATGCAGCCACATCCCTAAATATGAAAATGGATATTTTGGAAAACGTCATGTACTTTAAGAGACAGTGAAAATAACTTTTCATCAGAAATTTTATTATATGCATGAAATTTCGTTAGAAATTAAACTACAGTAGAATACTGTTTACTGAATATTACCGCAGAATAACACGTATTTTCCCCCGATAATCTATGAGAACTAATTTCAGCAGCTGAAGACAGAAATAAAACATAACATCGTTAAGTATATATTTCATGAGATTTCTACCTAGTTTAAAATCTTTATATCTCTATACAGTTTAAAATAATGAGTGATCTTCTGAGTTTCCAGCCAGCAATGCTTCCAAAGCAATATTATGCCAAGTCCACTCAGCAATACTATACCATATCACCAGCAATGTTACGTCATGCCACCGTTCGATTACCAGTGTATATAAAAATACTCTCCTAGTCAGGGATTTCATAGTTCAGTATTTTTGCCGACAATATTCAGATATCACATACTTTTAGTCCAAAGGGGCTTTGTCCCTGAAGGACTTGTTTTCGTTTCGCGATTTTGCATTGGAAACATTAAAAGACAATCACTTTTCAAACTGGTACCGCCAAATCTTGCAGCCCTGTATTTTATTTAAAGAAATTAAATAATAAAGAATCTGCATAAATGTATGTATATTTCTCCAAATGTGATAAAACAACGGTACCTAGAGCCACTCAGTTTTGAATAACGTACGTTTCCATCCGAATATGCGCATCTGGAAGCCCGAATTTGGAATTTGTTTTTATTATCTATTTCATATTTTGTAAAATTTTAACGAATTTTTTATGAACAAACTCAAACGATTTAAAAGCGAGCAATTGCAACACTCTACGGGGGGAGGGGAATAAAACCTTTTTATCTAAAGTGCGCGGAACTGTGTATCGGAAATTCTAAAAATATACTCATTTTAAAATTATTTTGCGATATTGCTGTTGAACTGAATTTTATGGTTTAAGTGCGAAGAACATGATATTTGATAAATAAAGGTAACAGACAAAACGTTAAAAAACGTCCCTTTGGACGTAATTTAAAATCTGAAAGCTTTCAGATTTAAAAATATATTATAAAATATGTATTAGTTTTGAAAAATGAAGAATGTCAAAAGGTAATTTTAAAGTAAACAAAAATGGAGGTGACTGATTTTCTGACTCACTGATTCAATGTTACTTTCTTTTGCTGTTTCCACTACATGAGAGTTTAGAGTTTATCCTTTTAAGGAACAAAATCCTCTCTGTTATAGGATATTACATACCATTACCTTCAATTACTTTTAATGTGCCAGTACATTCCAATCGAAATCCCATTTAAAAGAAAACAACGAGTAAATGTGCATCATTATACTCATTTATGACATTCTGCTCATTTACAGATAAAAAATTACATCGATTTATTGCGGTGACTTCATACTGCAACTAAATATTGCTCAAATTTTGAAGCTCTGACAATGCAACGGATTTCAATACAATACAAGTAATTGCGATAAAATCTCAACGCCCTGATAATAAAGGAAACGACTAAAAAGTTGGGCACTGGTTAGGAAGAATGAAAGTCTGTATTCTTCATCGCATTAAAAAAGGAAACAACTTTAGTAGCTAGGTATTGTTTCAGAGATCTTCACACACAAGCACAACAAAAAGTACCGACCTGGCACTTCTTGTGAATTTAAGCACACGTGACGATTTGAAAGCTAGCTGGAAGTACCGTTAAGAATTGAGAAGTGACGGCCGTTCCATTCAAGCGTGCCCCAATGAACGTCACGTTGCTCAGGTTCTTCTAAGCAAAATGATTTCAAAAGGGAAATTGCAGAAGATAACCGGATTCCATTGAACCCTCCCTCCACTTCAAGTTCTTTTGTTCTGGCCTTTTAGGAACAGATTATACACTGCGTCCTCGCGGGGGCAAAGCGCTATAGAAACGCTTTACGTAATCTGCTGGTCCTAACAGTCTATTTTAAGTATTCGGCTATTTTTAATATGAAGATACTCTTCAGTAGCGGTGTTGAATATCTACCGCAAAAAAGACGGAACCGCATAGACAGGGAATAAAATCCCCCATGACCGATATCTAGCGAATTCATAATGGGTTAAAAAAGAAAATCGACACAGCTCCAGAGAATATTTGACTTATATTTTCTCCAAACGATTGAGATGTAATAACATACGAAACCTCTCTTTGATGATCAAGAACATGATAGTGTGAACTATAATATTTTCTGTAATCATAATGTGGTGCGCATGGAATCTGTCTTCAATACGGTTGATTCGCCATTTTGGTTACAATAAAGCTCGAGGGCTATTTTTCCTGGCGGGGAGTGAATTTGAGGAAACTACCACGTATTTATATAATGCATAGAAAAACTATAAAGACACCTATGCAGCCAGCCATTTCAACGCCTGGCAGAGAAACATACTGTAGTTTTAACAACTCGTGCCAAATAACATAACATAGCTTAATAACAATAAAACTTATTTGTACGCCATCACTTAAAATAAAATCTCTAGTGCAGTTAATAACGCATATTTTAATATTTGAATACTTAAAATATGCATGATGCATGCACAAATGCAAATATGAAATCATCAACAGACAGTCTAACGCAATTATAAAGAGCCTGGATATTATGAAATGGTAGGTATTATGAGTTAAACACTACAACGATTTGAAATAATGCGTATTTTCATGTAGAACTGAGAAATCACAAATAAAGTGAGCAATGGTTACAATGAAGAAAACTTTAGCGGCCTTCTAGAAGACACCAACAACTCTAAAGGGGGAAAACGAATAAATTTCTTGATAAGTTTAATTATTAAAAAGATGCTACCTGAAATATTTATTATTTTATGATTGGACAAATTTAGTTTAAGTGATGCACATAACAGCTATCTGTCTAACATTCGTTTCATAAAAATATAGATATTTTTTCACAAAGTTAATAATTTGCTGTCTGAAACATACCAAGAAAGAAAAGCACGATTACATGATGAGTTGAGAAAGCAATTGTTTGGCAGTAAAATACTCGAAGACTTTCTACCTAGGAAAGAAATATAGCTAGTAGAAGGCTTTCTAAAGCCGCCCAAGCGGTATGGAGAGTTAGCGTCGCTGACTGCCGTGCCGAAGACCTCGAGTTCGAATTCCGGAGAAGGCAAGGATATTTATAAATGTATAGTGTCGGTGCAGCATGGCAGCACTTTAAATATGCGGCAAGCCGAAAGTCCTCTCGTGGGTTTGGTGGAAAGGGAGAGGGGTGGGAGACCCTCGGACCGGTCCCCCCCGGGGTGTTCTCCATCAAAATTGGGAGCTGAACTGAGCCAAACCGCACTGTCACCTCTTAGGTACTCAAGGGTGTTGCCAACGACAGGCGTAATCTTGCGCTCCTTGCCATTGGAATTTCGAGGGCTTGGGCTGACTTCGTCAGACAAGTGAGCATAAGCAACAACAACAAAAGGCTTTCTAAAGGAAACTGATTCTTCATAACCACAAATGCGCCTATGCAGACTGCTTGTTCCGAAGCTGAAAATCGAAATAATAGGAAATAACCTGCACTGTTCAACGTCTTCAGCTATTCGAATACAAAAATGCTACGTTATTACATATCGGAAATACAATACTTGAAATCTTACATCTCAGAAAAGAGTGCGTGTAAGTGATGATGCTTAAGCACTGCCCTTTTCAAAGCTCCAAGGGCAGGCATAAGAGCCAGAATTTAAAGCTAAAATTAGAAAAACTATTTCGCATAAGCTATAACAGACACATAATTAACTTTAAAATCATACGCAAATGCCAAGCAAACATTGTTACGGTTTCATTATTTTGCAACAGATCCTTCTAGTTTTATATGGATGATATGTATTATTGCAGAGTAATTATTTCAAAACTGAATAAAGTACTATGAAAGTTCGTCTATATGCGGTAGGTTGGTTGATTTTAATGACGCCAAAGCATGCGAGGACTACTCGCGAACGAGCTTCATCTGTTCGAACTCGAATCTTCGCTAAAGGGGAATCGAGTATCGGTTTATTTTTTATTTCAATTTTAAATTCAGTGAAAGAGTCCAATTTTATTCTTTTACTTGATTTGACATTGAATTTACCTTGCGCCGAGGAGGGCTTCAAAAATTTCGGATGAACTGTTATTAATTAAAAAAACTTTAAAATAGTTCATCAGCTACTTTTAAAGGGTTTTTAATGGTAAGGGGACTGTAATTGAGTCTGATATATCCTCCTCTTGATGACGTTACATCAGATTTAATTAAGTTCCTCTTCTTTATTTATTTTTCTGGTTTTGGTATACATTTTCAGGTTTTTATAAGTTTTAGGTTTTAATTTCACATTTCTTTAATGCTTATGCTGTATATTTATACGATATTTTGAAATTTATTTATATTGAATTTCACTTTTTTGGGTCTTTGTGTAAAAAAGTTTCTAAATTTCTTACTTTTTATCGTTACTGATAAATTTTCAACAGCATACTGCACGAAAATACTTAGAATAATTACGTTTTTAAATAAAAATTTTGTGATATTAATATATAAACATAGAAAACCAATAAAATGATGTATGCGAATGTGAGTTTTACTCATTATACAGGAGGATTGTTTTTTAAACACAAGATACACTTTAGTTCAGATTTTCACCTGTAAGATCTCTCTCTTCTGTTGGAGTTTTTAAATTTAAGAGTTTATGTTTATGTTTTAAGTTCAATATCAAATGAAAGTCAATATTTGGATAATCAATTCTAAATCACATGAATATGTAAAGTTTGTGACAACATGATATACACAATATATACTGTAACACTAGTGTACAAATCAATAGTAAATAGTGGTATAGTTTTTAGCTCCAACAGAATAATTAAAGTTGCGTTGTGAAAAATACAGTCGGGTCCAGTGTTCTAAATTAAAAGTGAAAACATTACAAGAAAGTTAAAATTAAATATGGAATTTATTAAGATATTACTGAATAAATACAGAATTTTACATTGGTGGCGGTGGTGTGTAATAACAAAAAAATTCTCATACCGTTCCAAACAGGGAAGTTAACATTGTAGATACATTGTAGGCTCAGACATCCGACAAGCGAACTTCGGCCACGTCACAGCGCAGCCACAATTTTTGCTAAAAAGAAAAGAATGAAAATTAGAAAACTGAATAGGAAAAGGTAGCCTCGGAGCCTTCCGCCCCTTCTATGTGGGATTCGACCTCATTCCGTCGCCCAACCTAGGTGGTTTCTCTCCTCCATTTCCTTCATACATCGTTCTAAGAACGCAGAGAGCTACTCTTCAGATAGTATTTTTCTTTCGTGTCTCGCTCTCCGCTCCGTCTCCTTCCGTCTCTCTGCGTAGCTAGCTCCCAGGCTTTTTACTCCATTCGCCAAAACTGCTCGATTGGCGATTTTAGATGGTAGGAAAACCGCCAACAGCCCGGCAACCCCAGGGGAAAAACACGCAGGAAGGTGAAGCCAATGTAGTATGAACTCCAGAAATTGGCGAATAATCGCTGATACACCAAGGTCACTCAACTCTAGCCTCGTCGAGGGGTCCCACTCCAGCATAGAAAAAGCCTGCGAGTAAGCAAAACACCCCGTCCCCTTGACCTTGCTGCAGGGTTAGTAGTGTTGGATCTAGCCTCTTCCGCAGGGTGCAAAACGTTACAATGATGACAGATGTTTCACAGACTACCGTCTAGCGGGTGAAGAAATCGAAAACAAGCCCATAAATAATTTGGAAAGGCAACGGAAAAGTTTTTGAGGAATAGGTATTAATTATTGATTTTACACACAAATTAACTTCAATACTGATAAGTACTTAAATAAAAATATAATAATTACATAGATAATTTTCTTGGGTTTATTACAACACCAAACACGACCACCATAGTAAGGAAATAAAAATTACTTCAGTTAAAATACAATAATCAAGTATGAAAATTTTTTTATGTTCTCCACAACACCAAAACGACCACCATAGTCAGAAAATATGGATCCCAAATTTAGCAGAAAAGGGGGCACATTAAAACTTAATTAAACTTTAAACACCAACTCGTGTAAACAAAACTTTAAAAGATTGACCTTAAGGGTCAACTTATCAAGAGATTAACATTAACAACCAAGGTTAAGAAAAAAAATATTAACTAAACAAAAATTTAAATAGTTAACCAACCAAAAGTAAAGAAGAAAAAAATTAATTACTCAAGCAACTTAAAATCAGCGTTAACCAAAACTGTCAAGAGAACAAATTAAATGACTACAATTACTTTTCAACAAGCCAAAGAAACTTAAGTTCAACTACAAAAAAAAAAAATAAAAACAAATTAATCTTTAAATCTGAAGCAAAATAAGTTAAATCATTACCTTTAAAACAATTTAAATCACAACTGAAATAAGTAATACATAACACTTCTATTCCACATGAACTAAACTAGATCCTACAATACTGGCGAATTCTCGCACAGGCGTTATGAATTACCGGCACAGAAGAAGAGTGAAAAGTAACCCTTTATTAGTTCAAAAAATCAGAACAGAAATGCACAGACTTCGTGCTTTACAATAACACCGACCAGATGCGGTGGAATTTAAATGTAGAATGATAAATAAATTCAAATCTAAACTAGAATAGTGATGGATTAGCACGTTAAGTTACATCTAACAGGCTGACTCAACAAAAACATAACAGGCACGACGATAATCCGAAATGGCCAAGAGGTGTACAAGCGTAACAGCGAGATAGCAACGAAACGTGCGCTGGCTAGCGAAAACACACTCTGAATAAATTCAGAGATTCACCCGTTTAAACACTCACTTCGCTTAAATTTACATCCTGGCGAGAAAATGCGAGGGGCAGTTGAGGTGTTCAGGAAAAGTATCAAACTTAAATTTGTCATGCAAAATAAGGGAAATCCTACATACCAACAGATGACCTTCGTACCGTTAACACTGCGAAAATGTGCAAATTTAAATGCTTTAAAAGAATACGTGCACACGAAACCTTATGACGGAGAGCTACGTTATCAGTAATATTGAAATATGCTCGTGCTTGCAAATGCAAACGAATACTTGAATTAGAATACATCATAGTGCCCCCACAAAAAAAGATTCATTCTGCGATGAAGCGTTAGGTGCAAACCGCACTCTTTTAACGTCAATTTACTGAATTTGTATGATATTTTAAAATGTGTAAATTTCTCGCTCGTCAGACATCGTCCGCGATTAAATTTACAATTTTAGTTATTGTATCAATAACCATATGCAGTTACAAACTTCTAGCATCGTATTTACAACATAGCTAAAATGTATTAGCGGGCGGCATAAAATTACTTCGGATACTGCATGCGGCCCACAGAGCGCCAATTCGAGACCACTGCTATAAACTATTATGGGTCATATGCTAAAACGAACAAACGCCGAAGAAAAGCAGTTTTTTAATAAAAAAGAAGAGATCTAAGAAGCAGAATGAATTTCAGAAGCATGTTACAAAAACTTCCCAGATATTAACTAAAATGACTTCCACATGTTCTTTAATAACTCAAGTAGGTTCTGTCTCAGAATTTACTTCGAGATATTTTTCTTTGGGATAACATCATATAATTCATCTGATGTGTTTTACGCGGAAAAAAATCAGATAATGTGAAAAAGACTTCGTTACACAAGAACGAACAATATAGATTCGTGTACTTCAGAATAAGCATCAGAACAACGAACAGCCACCACCGTTCTGATAAAATTTCCTTGCTGTAACTATTTCTTATTATATTTGTGATGTCTTCAAGTCAAAATGGAAATGCGTTAGAATTAAAACGAACCTGGACGTTTCGCTTCTTAGTCTAATTTCATGAAATCAGGCTAAATACAAGTAAATATTTGGAATACTGATTATAGCTAAACAATAGTTGAATCAAAGACAGATTTAGTTTTGAACGAAAAACATCTCAAAATTCTTAAATTTTATTTCAAGTCCTTATTAAATTCATTTTAGTTAAATAATTCTCTCTTTCGATTCATTCTGTGAAGGTTTATTCCCATATAGGCCATGTCTTTCTTCTCTCCCTCTCAAATTTCTTTACAAACACAACTTTTAAAAATGCTGATCGACTAAATTTTTTTAATGCATTTTTCACTAAAAATAATTTGCTCCAAGTAGATTACCATAGTCGAATGGCAAATGAAGATTTTGCAGATGCCAACCCATGCAGTACAAGAGTAACACCTGGAGTTCATTTTTCTTTTCTAGGATGCCAAACGGATATCCTTGAAGCACAGTTTTATTGTAATTTAAGCAAACACGCGCTCCTGCTGGGAAATAAAAGTGATCCGATTGAGCTTTTAAAAAAGGAATTAAACCGATGAAAAAAGACGGATACGGGGTTTTAACGTCGGATCCCTTTTTCTAATGCTCAAAATTCTGCACACTTAGAAATAAGAAAACACTTTCGCAGAAAACTCTAGAATTATGAATAAAACATGTCGGGGCAAAGTAAGTTTTCCATTTCTTAAAAAAAAAGTAAGGAGGACGGTGTCTAGACAAAGATGTGAATAAATAAAATGCGCATGTGTAAGTAGTTTCAGAAGAAAAGTATATGAATGACAGGGACATCTACAAAGGGCTCATGCGATCAAAGGGGAAGGACGGGAGCCCTTTGGTACATGTTTGGAAAAATAAGGCTGCAAGCATTACAAATGGCCAAAATTTTGCTGCCGACTGTGAAGTAAAATACTGCCTCCATTACTTTGGGAAAAAGGAAAAGACGTGCGAAGTTTTAAGCAATATTTTAGTTTAAAAAAAAAAAAAACTAAACCTGTATGTGCTATGAAAAAGAAACGAAAAACGATAGTAAGAAGCCTGAATTTGAAATAGAAGGTAACGTTTAAAAGATCGCTTAAATATAAAACAAAATATTGAGCTTTTCATTAAGATGTTTATCTTGAAACAAAAATTCAAAAACAAATTTTATGTTGCAAATTGCTTGTGTTTCGACTCATGGAGGTAGATATCCTAGTTTAAAGCACAGCGTGCAGAACTGCATAGTTATCACCATTCAAATGCCACAAACAAAACCTTTATATCAAACATTCTATAATGCAACACACGTTTTCATTATCGAAGCGTTCATTTTTCAGCATCTAAAACCTAACTCTTAAATTTAGAAAAGGTCTTTCTTAACAAATGAAAAAAATTAGGCGTGGTTGTTAAGACCTCATTAAGTTCAAAATATTATTCACCGCTGGATAAGAAAGATAAACATTCTGATTCCAGTTCACCGGAATTCCATTTCTTCCCAGTCTAATTCTAATTTCCTGCGAAAATAATAATTAACTGCAGATAAACCTTGAAAGAAAATCAAGAAGTTTCGTACATTCTTAAAAACTTCCAGAATCAGAACTTGGCGAAAAAAGTTTGCTCGATCCGCTATAAGTATCGCTATAAGGCTACTATCACTATAAGTAGCTTGAAGAAATCAAGTATCTATGGGGGGGGGAATGTAACCTCAAATTTAGTTCGAAATAATTATGAGCTAGAGAGGAAATTTTAAAATATAAGAATATTTGAATATATATACATATATAAAGAATTGAGTTGCGGAAGTCTTTAGTTTAGAACAAAAGGAAGGGCTGAAGTTACATGTTGCAAAAATAGTTTTTTAACCCCTACACATTAAAAATTAAGAAACTTGAAAACAGGCTGCGAAATAATATTTCATTGCCATTGAATATTATTTAATATATTATTGTTTTCTTATATTATTATGTAGAGGTTGCGCGAACAGAATTGGTGAAGAAATTACATTAAGGAAAAACGCCTTTAAAGGATCTTATTTTAAATAGTTTCCGAAAATTTCAAAAACAACAGCAAAGCTACGCTTTATAGATAAAACTTATTCAGTGAATCGCTGCAGCAATCACAGCCTCCAGATGACCTCGGATACGAGAGTATTCCATAACCTCAGG